>JAOWBP010002392.1:54158422-54171435 GCA_028571105.1 Tragopan temminckii
TTTACACGGCTTTTTTTGGTTTTTTTTTTTTTTTTTTTTTTTTTTTTTTTGTGGGGCAGTGTGTGAATTACACTGAAAAAGGGAATATCAGTTTTTACTTTAATCTTGAACTCTATATTGCAGCTTCTGTTGTAGCATTTTAGTACTTCTACACTGCAAAACTGTGTATTCTGAAAAGAGGGGATAACATCTACTGTAGAAAAGGATAATCTATGCTACGTTACTATGAACATCTCTGCACTTCTTTAACACTGACATATTAGCAGTATAGAAGTATGCCCTAAAATTATCCCAGATATTTCTTCAGAGATGAGGCCACTTTACACATTTAGAGGCCACTCAAATCACCCATCTCTCTGTCCTCACTTCATGAAGTGCTGCTAGCATTAGTGCAGGGGAAGCAATGAGAGTTTACCAACCAGCATGTCCCCATTTTTTAATCACTTGCAATACTGCAACTTAATGATGCTTAACTAACTAAGGCTTGTAAAATGAGCGACACTGTGGAAATGCAAAGCCTTATCGGTTTTCAGGGCTATTTTACAATTGCTTGCAACTGCTGACAAGCCCAGCTTCCTTCTTACAGACGGTGGATCTGCTTTTGTTCAGTACAAGGATCAGGTAACACTGACAGAGTGCCCAGCAGTCACTTAACTCTTTTGTCATTGTCAGGATGCTCTGTTGTATTGTTTCCATGGATGGTTAGAGTCTGCTGGAAGAAAGAAAGCTGCTTTAAACTGCTACAAGGTGGGTGGTGATCTTAGAGTCCTCGCAAAGAAAAGGAAAATCATGGGTGGCCTTGTAACATCTACTTCTCCCCTTCTGTATCAGATGGAGATTTAGGATAAAATTTGTTTGATGATATCTGGATCTTTTTTACTTCAATGAAAGAACAGTTAAGTCCCATCAGTTGTCTCCAGGGCATGATCCACAAGCTCTGCCATTTGTTACCATCATCACTGTGAAACAGAGCTTTGTGCCTTTGTTTTCTCATCTCATTATTTTTAGGCCTCCACTTGTACAAGTTTGGAATTCTTTTGGCCAGGGAAAATAGAAAGGCAGAAGACTAGTGTTCTCTGTTTTCTGTATGCACAAGCCAGCCAATAGTATCTGTTGTAAGTTTTGTTAAAAGTCAGACTGGATGATACAACAAGTATACTTACATGGAAGAAACTTCATGGTCTGCTCCTTCAAGGTCATAAGCAAAGAGGAACATAGACCTCTGGACCAAGTTTGGTTTACTAATCTTTCAGTTTCTCAGCTAAAAGCTTAGGATCAGTTAGAGTGCTAAAAATCTACACTGGACTCACAGCCAGTGTGTCTGCAATGCTTCTTTCAGCACGCACAAACTGAGTTTAAGGACTTGGAAAGCAGTTCAGAAATTCGCTGGCCCAAAAGCAAAAATAAACCATGCACAGTATGTCACATTAGCTCTTAACTGTCTCCAGGAAGTGAAATGTTTGACAGGGAAATATATTTGTTTGTGTCCTCATTTGATTCATGTTTCAGGGAAAGAATTGATGTCATACCCCCAGTGGAGCACATCCATACATCAAGGGCAGCATACCGCAGCCTACAGGATGTCATCTTCCTGCAGCCTCCTCCCTGCTTCCCTGTGGAGGTGAAGTGCCATGCAAGTGAGGAAGACTTAAGAAAAGGGTAATTTTTTTATTTCTTTTTTAATTTCCAGCTTTGACAGGAATGTTTTAGATGGCAGAGGAGCTACATTGCACCCTCTCTGAATCACCTTGTTGGATAGCCAGAGAAACTTCCTGAATTCCTCTAGAAAAGATGGCATGCCTTCCTCATTTTTGTTCCTTCTCCCCGAAAATGTGCTGCTAACTGCTGCTGAGCCCTCTGTTCATTCCTCCCAGGCCCCTGGATGCACTACGGCTAACTTGATGAACAAACCAGACCTGGACTGCCATCTACTCTCAAAGTAGACAGCAAGTTGACTGATTCTGTGTGGGATAAAATGGATGGGATCAGGTATATAAATATTTCTGTATTAGGAAGCGATGAGTTAACTGTGGTGGATATCTTCCTTTGGCACCTAAATTCCCACTCAGTGTCTCCTCCCAGTAGGAAAACATGGAGAAATGCTAGTAAAGGCTTCCACAGATTTAGTATAAATAAGGAACAACTCTATAGAGAAGTCTGTGAATTTACTATCATGTAAAAAATGTAGGCTAGAAGAGACTGGATCCAGATTATAATTATAGAAGATGGCTGATAAAATACTATCAATAGAAGTTTATAATGCACACAGTTCATTTTCTGATTTGATTCCTTATTTGTTTTCACTATGTCACAGATGTACTTTTTAAGGATATTCTCTCAGACTACCTCAATCGTAGCTTTTCTGGCACAGAACAGTAAAACTTAGTGTTAGTGGATCAAATCCTTAGAGAGAGGTTGAAGGAATTTGCTAATGTGCTAGTCCATGAGCCATCAAAACTCTTCCTGTCTTTGTCTCACCTTCAAATTCATCTTGTTTTTCCTTTCTTATTTCTTTCTGACATAAAGAGTACCAGAACACTGTAAGAAACCTACACTGATCTCTTGTATTACCTCTCCATACTGTCGTGATTGAGATGGTTTTTTTGATGAGGAGGTAGCTCCAGGAATTCATTAAAGATGTGACTGTTTTCATGTCCCCAAATGCTTCTTTACTATTTTAAGGTGAGCAGATATGCTAAAGCACTAAAAATAAATATTTAAAAATATTTTACCTCAAAATACCAATCCATCAGCAGCAGATGGTAAAAGAACTGTTAAAGGGTTCTTTACCTTGCATCATAGTCTGAGCAGAACCTCAGATTTACAGGCTTGTGGTTAAGAAAGATCTAGGCTGAGCTGCTACCTCAGCTGGCATCACAGGAGGGGACAGATATTTTTCAGGTTTCTTGAACTCTTGGGATGAGTGTTGCATGTCTCAGCATAGCACAGGAGTTTCCAGGCTGTTCTTAATGAGACAGCACACTTCACGCAGGCTGTCTGAGGGTCACAGTGCCGGGAACAGGCTTTTGTTAACAGTGCCTCTTATACTGTTGTGGCCATGCCAATGGTGGTGTTTCTGCGCAACATTAGCAAAATGGGTGCTGTTTTTCCCACACAGAAACTCATCTCCCTTTTAAAAAACTAACTAACTTTTAAAAATCCCATCATGAACTTGTTCTCTTGCCTTTATTTACTCCCTTTTGGGTCTTCTACTTTCCACAGCTGGGCACTGGGAAGGAGCCAGCTCTGTGGCTAACCAGTTCTCCATGAAGTGACAGAACCCAACCACAGTTCTGGCGCTTCAGGTGGAGATGCCCACTGCTTCCCTGAAAGGAGCATCAGATGGAGAAGTAAAGAAAGGACTTCTCACAGTTGCTGGGCTCTATCAGCATTAACCAGTAGGATGATGAGGTTTTCTGTTGCCCTGTGCCAGATGGCAGCGTTTTGATCGCAAGTCTGTGCTCTGTGGTTATGGCAGGACTTCATCTTCAAATAACTGCTTGGTGTTTGAAATTCAGGCACAGCCTACTTATTTGGATATTTCAAGATGCAAGTTTCAGCTGAACCCATAAGCAGCAATTAGGTTTGAGCAATGAGGAAAGCTTTCCCCAGGTATGCAAAAGCTAGGCAGAATGATGCAGTATTCCCAGGTAGTTTGCTCCGTGTTGAATGAAATCCAGAGATCCTCTGCTGTAGGGCTTACACACTGCAATTTACATCTGCAAATATATATGTACTCAGTAAATACTCTGAATTCTTATGCTCCACATAAACAAAATGTCCTAAAGTCATGGTCAGTACAGAGAATTCTTCATTACCAGCGTATGATTTCAGTTTTAATTTGCAACTTAGTACTACAGAGAACTTGGTCTCTTAAGGAAAACTTATGGTCTTAAGACCAAAGATCAAATCAATTTTTAAAATTTGTCTCGGGCAATAACTGTACTGAAGATAAGCAGTGTTTAATTAAAAAAGCAAATGCTTCCATGAACACAGAATATGTAAATATTTCAGCTGTGGGTGATATCCAGTCTTGAAGAATGTAGGGGCAGAAAGGAGAATTTCCAGGTTTAAACAATGATATAAAACACCAAAACAATAATC
Source organism: Tragopan temminckii (assembly GCA_028571105.1). Lineage (NCBI taxonomy): Eukaryota > Metazoa > Chordata > Aves > Galliformes > Phasianidae > Tragopan > Tragopan temminckii. The sequence goes on from JAOWBP010002392.1 coordinate 54,162,527, forward strand.
TAACACAAAAGCAGTCAGTGTCTGGGGTTTTGCTGAGCAACTATGTCCCTGTTTCATATGGAAATACACTCTTGTTACTTGAACAGGGTCAGCTGAACGTTGGTGGGCCTGCAGGGGTTTGGGTTTGAGGTTATTTTTGCTTCTAAGTGGGACAGCTTATCTTGCTGTAAGTTCACCTATTCCTCTGTCAGTGGTCTCAGTGTGCTGTGTAGAGCTTCTTCACTGTCATGAAGCAGCAAAGCCTGAGAGCAGTAGAAATGGGGCTCATGGTATGCCTTGAATCCTGGGAGTGGTGCAGAAAACCAATCCAAAGATCATCTTCAACAGATAAGGGTTTACTTCTCCATAGCAGAAATTGAGAATAATGCGACAAGGAGCAAGTAATCCTCAGTGATAACTACTTGCTACACAAAAAGCTTTCAATGTGTGTCTCTAACTCAGTCACTGTTTTCGGGATGTTTTGTGACACCACAAAGCAGCTGTTCTTTACTCTTCTGACTAAGACATTTATATTCAACCCTGACATTTTAATCTAATAAAAAAAAAAAAAAAAGTATTTTACCTCCTTGCAGTATAAACAGAGAACCTCTATATAATGGGCATCTGTGGAATATGGAATTAATCCCACTAGTGCGGAAAAACCTTCATAACTCTCTTGCGGCTTCATCATTCTTTGAGTTATGAGGTCTTCCTCTCACTTGTGGGATAAAGTCCAAATCCCACAGAACCTTATTATGTGTCCGCTATTTATTAAGACTTCATCATTTAAAACAAAACACTTAAGAAGGACACTGGGAAACATTTAAAATCAAAGAGGTTTCAGTCTGAGGAATGGTTGTTGTATTTGAAGGTTTTTCAAAGCAGAGAAGAAAAAGTTCATTTTAGTCCTGATAACCACTGAACTTGCTGCTTCTGCTTATTTTTCTTTTTTCCTTTTTCTCCATGGAGAGATTCTGAATGTTTTTCCTTTCTTTCCTACATGATTTTATAAATATTTTAGTATCCTTGTGAAGACTTCTCTTACTTTCCTCTGCCTTGCAGACCAATGACTGGAGCCATTAACCATGAGTGAGAGCCCTTGTTCCCTGCTCTACGTATGTAAGCATATGTATTTGCTGTACCTTGACTTGCAGAAAGTCTTTTAAATGACACTCACTGTTTTGCAGAAGTGTAATATAATACAGAATTACTAGCTGAAGATTAAATCTAGTAGTTCAGCAGTTCTAATGTTTTATACCGAGGATATCCTGGAGTGAAGAAATTCTGAGGCACTTTTCTGCATTTCTTCTTGCTAGAAAGAAATAACTGTTATCACCTATATAATTCTCCCCTTCCCTCACATAGACATAATTAAACTGTTCTCAAAACAGTTGTGAGAAATAAGGGACTTCATTTTACAGCTGTGTTATTCTGTATATCAGTGGTAAATCTGGGATTAGCAGCCAAAAGAGGCTGGCTGCCAGCCCTGAGTTCAAGGTATGGTTCCTATGGTAAAGTTAGTTGATACTGTGCACTAAAATAGGCAAATACTTTTTTTTTATCGTATGGTGAGATGAGAATGCTGAAACAGTCATACACTAAATGTGGAACAGATCTTGCATCAGTACCTCTGTATTTGTTCATACAGCTGTGGCTACTAATCCATGCTTGCTTTCGCTGGTAGTGAGCTTAGATGGAAATCACAGCGCTGTTAAAAGGGCCTCAAAGTGTGATGATGTTGGACCTTTATGCCCTTTGAAAAGTTAGAGAGCAGGCAGCTTCTGTGACTTGTGGGGAACACAAGAGGATTGTTTTACTTCTTGGGTGACAGTGGGTATAATGTTTCTTAGCTCTGCAAAAGAAAATCAGGTATATATAGATAAATTTCAGGGGAGCAGCCAAAATTTGGGTGCATACTTGAACTCTAAATCTATTCACTTGTTCACGTGTTCTTTCACTAAATCAATTTTCTTCTCTCTGATAGAGAAAACATGATCCAAATTTAAGGCAGACAGGAGAATAAAGAACAAACAGCCATATCTGCTAGCTTTTTCTAAAAAAGCAAAGGGCTACTTCTGATTCTCACCATACCAAGAACTCAAGATGGGCCTCCTTTTCTGAGAATCCATAAGATTTATAGTAAAAAAAAAAGTACAGGCAGTCAGAGGGCTTCTACTTGATGACAGATCTTTCTGCTCAGCCTTTGCTGCTGAGTGGAACTGAATTAGCACAAAATGACCCTTTTATTCTACTGTAGCACAGATTTATATTCTCAGGGGCTGCCCCTCAGTATGGGTAAATTGTCTGAACTCTTTCAAAGAACACAAGTTCTGATGTTTGAGGCTTGGTCCTGGCAAAAGGTGAGTACATGCTCACAAAACCTATGGCTTTATGAAAGACATTTTCACTGTAAGCTACTTCCAATCTTTAAGTTCCTTTTGTTATTTTGATCAGCTTTTCAAGATCAAGGAACAAAGTTTTAACTCAATATAATGGATGATGTTGTAGCCTGAACATAATTATTGTTTTGATCTAATATTTTTTTTGATGTAAAAATTTTGGAATGAAACTGAGATAACTTTTTCATTTGTATTTTAGAATTACTTTGCCACTTCAGAGAAATTCATAAATATTGTCTTTTTTTTTTTTTTTTTTTTTTTTAAAGTATTTATAATATTTAAATTCAATTTAAAAGAAATCTGGGACTAATCTGATGACAGCGGCCTGGCTTTTCCTGCTCTGTGCATAAGCCGCTCTGTAGGAAAAATTTAGGTTTTGGATAAAAAGAACAGAAAAGGCAAGCAAAGTGTGGAGTGCAGAAGCAACAGGAAGTGAAAAGGTGGCGAGAGTGAAACAAGAATGTAAATCATGTTTTTTATGAGTGGCCACCCGGACGACAGAGTGCAGAAGCAGATCGGATTGTTGTGAGAAATAACAATGAAGAGTGCACATGTAATAATACAAAGTGCCTAAGAGAGGGTTGGGGCCAGGCAGCGGTGGGGAAGGCTCTCCTGCAGCAGGGCTGGAGCGGGCTCATTGCTTACACTGCCTCCCAGCTCCCTTTTGCTCCCTCTCCCCCTCCCTTTTTGTTTCTTAAACAAGGTTGGTTTTGCTAGGGATGGTCCAAAAAGGCACCCTCTTGAACAATAAACACAAATGACTGTGGTGGTCCTGTCAGCTTTGGATCTTTGTAAAATAACCAGTGATCCACAACACTTTCTGGAATTGATTTCACAGGCTTTCCCCCTACCTTCTCACTGACAGGCTGGAAAAAATTTCCACTACCACCATCGGTGAATGCTATTCATTTTCCCATTATTTTAAATTCTTACATGCAAGGAGTCCTAAAGAGCTATCCCTTTGAAGCAAAGGTGATTTTGCTACTGAAGGGGCAACAAATCAAACGCTGTGCTCACAAACTCTTACATTTTGAAAGAACACTTCCAAATGATTAAATAGTTATGCATGGCAAGGGCTTGAAACTTTGATGATTTATTCAGACTCCATAACCTATAGTAAAGTATAAATTTTTGTTAATAGCAGCATAAATGTAACATTCTCTCCTTCTCCACCCTCCCCCATTTTTTCCTAAGTGTAGGACTTCCAAGATTTTTGGAAGAAAAAAAAGCATCTGTTTTTCTGTATGTTTGCTTTTTTTATAGACTTCATAAATCCAGCAAGCTTCTATTTGGACCACTAGGCCCTTTCAATAGAAGCGTGTTTTCACTGGGATTTCCACATTCATAATTATTCCTCTCGTTTCTCTGCTGTGAGAAGACAAGCTGCTATTTCATTGCTTTGGGGAAGTTAATAATATGGTAGGCAAAACATCAGGAAAAATTATAATGAATGAACCTATACAGATTGTAGGGAAACACATGCTGCTGTTATAAAATGTTCCCATCATAAATCCCGGCAAATCACTCTGTGCACAAGTGAATAACTTTTTAACACATAAACACTCAATTAATTAAAGGTAATATACTATATATGCTCAAACTAGTGTGACACAGAAAGGACAGATTCAAATAATGGCATTCAAGATTGTGGGCCCAGTCATGTCTGCCACAGTACTCCTGAGAGATTTGAGAATAATAACACTACAAAGTAAGTTACTTCTATACCTAAAGTGAAAACAAAGTTTTCGGCCTGAGTGTTCCAGTAGCACAGGTTTTGCAGTCACTTTAGAAATTATTGGGAGACTCCATACTTTTTTTCCTCACCTTAATTCATAGCGCATAGTGAATATTTCTTCAGTGTCATGTAGGTCACTGCTTCCTCTTCCTCCAACCTTCTTGTTTTTACAAATTGATATTCTGAAGAGTATTTCCTGTAACAATTGTGTACTTGCAAGACTTTACTGCATGTACTGCGTTTGTTGATATTGCCTCTTCCATCAGTGGCTGTGGTTCAGTTCCATTGAAATATTTGTGTTCATTTTGAGAACCATGTTGGCCAGAATTTGCTGGAACTGTTTTAAAAATACTCTTTAAATGTTTTTATCTCTCTGTGAAAGAAAAAAAAGAGAAAGACAGAAAAAACAAGCAAACTTTGGAATGTTTTTAGTTTTGATGATGTTTTTGTCAAGATCAGACAGGGACTCACCAGCTGTAGAAAAATAACCAAATTGCACTCACGTAGGAATGTACAAAGCAAGGTTCAGTTCCCTGTTGCAGAGCTTATTTAGTTTTCTTTTAAGTGGAAATAGCTTCTGCAGCAGCCATGGAGAGCAGCCCGCCAAAAGGTAGCTAAAAGCAGTGACTCTTATCTTACACTCAGAAATTCTTACATTCAGATACCTGTCTCTGATGTTAAATGATACTGCTGTATGATTGGGTAAGTCTCCCTATACTTTATGAAAAATAAATAAATGTTTATTATAGAATATGGATTATTTTTTTTTTTAATTTTTCAAAGGTTTCTGAGGTCAAGAAAGTTTTTTCCAATCAGATTTAAGCTGCATACTTATGCCATGTCCAGATCCTGTGTGTATTGCATGTGACAGAGGTTTTGTATGGCTGGTGTAATTCTAAGTGAAGGAGAATTAACATTTTTACTCCTGCTCACCAGTGTTCTTTTTTTTGTAGTTCTTACATAATTTGAGTGGTTATATGTTGATATTCTTTCATATTACTTCTGTGAGATCTAATTAGAAGCAAAAATTCCACAAGATGAGATAACAGAGCAAGTATTTGAAAATGAAATTAGACAAAATAGTAAAAATAAGAAGATATTTCAAATCTAAGGCTGTTCTACCCCTCCCCAAGGTAACAGAGAATAACAGCTGCAGTTGATAATGGGGGCTATTTTGGGTGTAATCACTCATTTAGAATTTATATAGCACACCTAAGAGTTCTGCCTGAGCACCAAACCAGGATGAGTATGATGTTTTCAATCCCCCACAAATAAAACGTTGTGTGAATTAAGATTTCATTGTAAGCAGAGGTCAGTTTTAGAAGTCACAGGTTGGATATGGGAACCCCTTGGTGAGGTCGTTCAAGTTGAGTAGGCCTGTGAGATAGGCTGGAAAATGAAGCTCTGTCCACTCCAACTGATGTTTCTCCAATTGATGGTAGCCCCTTCAAAATGTCACCTGTGAGGGCTTCTTATTTTACTCAGGACATATTAGTATTTTTTATTGCCACAGGGGAGTCTCATGCTACAAACACCATTAATGGCTTTCCCAACATCACAAGGAATCAAAGGTGAATCCCTGGTCATTCTACAACAGGGGTGAGATTTGACCACCTATTAATCACCTTAATAGGCTACACTTAATATTCTCTTTTTAATCTGAGTGTATGCAGGGTAGTTTTAGTCCATCTAGACTGATAAAGACAGGGGTCTCCCATGTGTATAAGGGAAAAACAACAATAATGGGTACATACCTGCTGGCCTTAGTGAGCATGATTATAGATTAGAAATTTTCTTACTAAACTACTGGCAGAGATATTTTAGAGCCTAAAATGAATCCACATGCTTAGCCACAGCTACTTTAAATGATTCACAAGCATTTAGGCCATTTAAAGGCTTGTAGGTTGCTATAAAAATTTATCCTGTTAAACTTTATCCTTCACTTAAGACATCTGAAGTCTAGTTGTAGAATTTATGTCTTCCATTACTCTGCACTTATTCATCATATTTCATAATTGTTCTCTCAAGAGCATCTGTTTTTAGCCCTGGAAGTGATCTTACACAGGTATGTAACCAAATGATGCCTATTTTCATACCAATTTTAACACCTTTTATCCCCAAAGAATACTTTAAATGCAAAGCATGCTGATGTTGACAGTAGCCACTAACAAATTCATAGGGTAGGAAGTGAATAAGAATTGATGCAGTCTAGAATTTTTCAGCTGGTGATTACCTGATCCTCTGGAAATTTTAGTCCACTGTTCCCTTTTTAAACTTTCGCTTTCCCAATGCCCTATATATATATATATATATTTTTTTTTCTGTTGTTACGTGAAACTTGAAAATTAATGAGTTGCTGGTGATGTTCTACTTTGCATATGCCAATAATCTTTGTAATGTTCATTTAGTTTGTCTTTGTCCTACAAAAAAATGGACAGTCTTTTCAAAGTTATTGAAAAATTCAGGCCTAGCAAATTCATGTTAAAATAAATAGTTTCTAAAATATGCCAAAAAAGTACTACTAGAAAATCAAAATGAAAATCACTGTCTAATCTTTACTTCAAAACTTATCCACAACACCATATATTTGAAATCACGGATTATATTTTTATTATATTTTCCTTTTGAATTTCTCATTAATATATACATTTCACATAAAAAAAGAGTGTTTTATAGAGTATTTATTTATTTACTTACTTTTTACAAAGAGTCCAAACCAGCAACATTTTTGAACTTATTGTAAGGTGTACTGATGGCACTTGCTTCACCTTTTTGAAACTGCTTTTTAAAAGGTAGATGTAGCTACTTTTTGAATAGTATTAAACAAGCATTATGCAGCCATTCAGAAAGGAAAGAGAAAATACGATGCTCAAGGCAGTAAAACATAAATCCCTGAAATAAAGCATGTAGGGTGCTTTGAAAGCAATGCTTTCTGTTTACTTCCATGGAAACTACAACAGATACAAAGAGCACACTAACAATTTACTCAACTGATAGAGCAAATTCACAGCTACAAAACACTTTTTTTTTCAACACAGCATAGTTAGCTATGCATTCTCATCAGGGATGAACGTGGGCCTGCATGCCACTCTCATAAAAATCTGCCCCAACAGAGGTGATCCATGGTTTCACAGCTGCTATGGTGGAATTGTTGCTTAGAAGACGTCCACACAGTCCGTTTTTCATCGACCTGAACAGATGGAAGTCCGAAGGCAGTAGGTATGGTATGACAGACCAGCCAAAACTGGCAGTGTTCTCCATGGTCTTCAAACTGGCACGGGGTCTGGCATTATTGTGTTAGAAAGTTTATCTTCTTCTTCCCAGGTAGCCAAGAAGGCCATTGGCATCCTGGCTTGTATAAGTAATAGTGGTGCCAGCAGGAGCAGGGAAGTGGTCATTCTCCTGCATGCAGCTCTGATGAAGCACAGTACCTTGAATACTGGGCTCAGTTTTGAGCCCCTCACTTCAAGAAAGATGTTGAGGCCCTAGAGCATGTCCAGGTGATGAAGCTGGTGAGGGGCCTGGAGCCTTATGAGGAGCAGCCAAGCAAACTGATATTGTTTAGTCTGGAGGAGGCTCAGGGAAGACCTTATGGCTCTCTACAACTATTTTAAAGGAGGTTGTCAGAAGGGGGGTCAGCCTCTTCTCCTGTGTAACTAGCAACAGGATTAGAGGGAGTGGCCTCAAGTTGCTTAAGGGGTTGCTCAGGTTTGATATTAGGAAGAATTTCTTCTCTGAAACAGTGGTCAGGCACTGGAATGGGCTGCCCAGGTTGGTGGTTGAGTCACTGTCCCTGGAGGTGTTCAAGAAACGTTTAGGTTTTGTATGTAATAAGGCAAATAGTTTACTGGGGTTATATTGGTGCTAGGTAAACAGTTCGACTGAATGACCTTGGAAGTCTTTTCCAACTTTGGTGATTCTATGATTCTGTGATTCTTCACTGGCCTGTCTCTGGAATTTTGAGCCCTCAGCACAGTTAGAGTCATGATGTGGAGGTCAGAGTTGAAGGTTTTTCCAGGTTCCAGGAAATCCAGAAGGATCACTCCTTTCCTATCCCAAAAGGCTGCACATCACTATGCCAGTTGAGACTTGCATCTTGAACTTTTAATTTGATGAGGAATTAACATGTTGCCACTTCATGGATTGCCATTTTGATTCCAGCTTGTAGTAGCAACATCGCATCTTGTCACCAATAATAATGCAATCCAAGAAGCTGTCATCTTCAACTTCATATTGCTTCAATAGATCCTGAAAAACCTCCATACAGTGTTCTTTCAGTTCCTGTGATGGACTCACCTGGCATAAACTTTCCAGTATTCCAATGTTGCCACTGTCATTTCCAATGCACTGAAGCCAATATTCAGCTCTTTATGCAGTTCCCTGGTCATAATCCATTGTTTCGTGTGGATGAGCTGGTTGAGACTCTTCATTTTGTGGTGTGACAGCTGTGTGTGGCCATTCAGAAAGTGGATCCAAAGTGGCTTGTTTTTCATGTTTCTGTCACCGCTGCTGAAATGCACTGCCCACCACTTCACTGTGCTCAGATTCGCTATTTAGTTTCCATAAATGGTCAGCAAACATTGATGAATGTCAGTGGGTGGCACTTTTTCCACATGGAGAAATTCAGTGATAAACCTTTGCTTCATACACACTTCTGTGTGTATGGTAACTGTTGAGTCACAGCCTGAACCACTGATTGAGCACCTGGGGAAAGGACCGAGTCAGCCCTGGGAGCACAGGTGAAGGCAATTCAGCTGTGTGACCAGAAGGGGTGGAGCCTGGCTGCACCTCTCTTA
>JAOWBP010002392.1:54171535-54217655 GCA_028571105.1 Tragopan temminckii
TCACTTTTTTTTTTTTTTTTTTTTTTTTGGTGTATATATAGCGTGTGTGTGTATATATATATATATATATATATATATATATATATATAAAACATTTATCCATTGTATGTATTGAAGTAAAAATCTATTATGTTTATGAATGAATGGAATGGCTTTTCATTTGTTTGCTTTTTCTCTTGTTTCAGAAGGGCTGAAGGTCATACACATGGCAGAAGCCTCCAACCCTGCCTGCAGGAGCTACTGGTAAAAGCATTCAGGCAGGGTGAAGTGCAGAGCCTGAGCTGCCACTGATGCTGGTGAGTAAGGGCCAGCTTGAAGCCCAAGACAAAATATTTCCCCACTTAAATGGAGTCAGAGATTTAGAAGTGGGCTGCTGTTAATGACTTCTTTCATCCATTCTTTTCTCTTGTTTTCACTTCTGCACATTTTTGTTTCTACCGGCAGTGTTGAATAGCCAGTTTTCAGCCTGACCCTTTTTGTCCAGGAAACTCGTATCTACGAGTGGGACAAGAGTGTGAAAGAATACATTATGTTACAGGTGACAAGGGCTGTGTACATCAGGCCCCTATTCTTAGGACCAGGGTTATAAGTGAGGTTGTAGATTAATTGTGTAACAAGGTGTCAGAAAATATTCTACAAATAAACAGAGCATGGTTAACTCAACACTTTGAATTTACAGAAAGTCTAAATTAGATCCTTAAAACAACATGATTATTGCTAAGTTCTAGCCTGAAGCTAAACTGGGGTTCTCCTTTGAATGAAGGAGCTCTCAACGGGCAGGAACTTAAAAGGTAACTTAATATGCTGCATTACCAGAAATATAACAGACTGCTTATTGGGACATGTTTAAAAAAGAGAATGTATAATGGCTTTCTGATCTCACTGATACGTATTTCTGCAAATAACACCAGAGACAACCGAAATCTGTTTTATGGTTCACAAGAAATCAACTGGACGAAACCTGAGTTTCAGTCTGAGCAGTTCTACATATACAGAGGACTCCCAGCAGAATCTGTAAAAATAAGCACATGTTCCCCCAATGACATCATATTTTTGTCATCTGCATTGTACCATAGTCTTTTTTTTTCTTTCAAATAAGAGACAAAGAAAGCTACAGAAAATTTAGAGACCATAACATTTCAGTTTGGTTCTGCTTATTCCTACTACTATACTTTAAATATTTTGATTAAATAATGATGTAGTTAAAAAGCAGGGGTGGTAAGTACTTCCATGTCTGAAAAACATGTAAAGCAGTGCAGAAATTTGACTTAATTCTTATTTTCCCTGAGGATTATAAAAAAGTCATCTATATGCTAGCTCGCTAGAGTATTTCAGGGAAGGTAACAAATAGAGATCAATCTGTTAGTTTACTTTTTTTAGTTCCGTTAAATCTTTAGTTTTATCTTCATTTCTCTTGTTGGAATGCTAAGGTTGTTTCTGTTAATCTTGCATGCTACATGGGATAAGAATAATACAACTATACAAGAATAGTATGCAAGAATAAAGAAACTAGTAACTTTAGTGGCAAATATGTAATTCTAAGTTTTAAAGATCATTTCTGATATTAGAATCTGTATATCTGTGTATAATTTATCATTGCTGAGGATTTATTTCTATAATGTCTGCAGATTTATTAGGGATACCCATATTAAGCATTTTGAAATGGAAAGGTTTCTCTAGAATGAGCAGATTCTGACTGTTCTGTGGCTGACAGGAAGGAACAGCTCTTCTCATTTAAAATGCGTGCTGTTTCTAATAAAAATCTGTGTGAAAATCTGTGAATGAAATTTGGTATCAGTCTCTAAACCACAGCTTCTCATCTGTTTTACCTTCGCTTTCCCAATTGCCGAAAGGATGTACTGGATTATTCAACTGCAAAATTTAATTAGAAAATGAAAACTGTTAGACACATGAATACAAAAGTGCTGGGAGCTATTTCTTCTGGCAGGGGGCATGGACCGCCTTTTATAGTTATTTTTAAAAGGACAAGGGATGGATATAGTGGTACTAAATACACTTAAGAAGAGAGGCAGCAATAGTATGGAGCACCATGAAACCTTGCTGTGAGGTTCTCTGAGAGTATGCTGGTATATAGAGCTGTATAGAAGTGCTGTCTGGAGCTCTACAAACCTGTGTGGGACACCACTGACTATGACATTCACAAGTGTAAACTTAATAGCTGATGAAGTGGTACTGCAGAAAGCATCTGTACTCAGTCCAGGATCCTTTTGTTTGCACGACTACTCAGCAGCTTCACCTGAGATAACAGCAAATCAGCACAGTGTCACTGTTTCTAATGCAGTTGCACTGACCTTTGTCACCTAAGAACCTAGAAGATGAATAGTACAGAAATTTGCAATTAATGATTACACTGGGGTAATTTCATCCTCTGTGTATGTTAATTATTACTAGCGCGCTCTTGTGCATTAGGTAATTTTAAATAAATTATTAATTCTTGCGTATAAAAATCATAATTTTTTGCCTTGTCCAAGGCAGAACTTACGCAAATTTCAGCATCCTTTCTAGCAAATCAGCTTGTATAGAATGTTTTGAAAACACAGTAATAATTTCCAAAGGCAGATCTGCACCTGTGGGTTCAAAGGATTTAGAAGGTACTTGCAAGTGCTGCATGGATGAGCAGTGCATAAGGTTTGAGAACATTGCTCTTGACTTCAGTACTTTGCTTTTTTATCAACTTATGCAAAAGGCAAACCTGAGCAAATTCAACAAGAACTCCAAGTGCGATTTAATATCAGACTTTTCCTGGTATGAGCTTAGGTCCTGGTGCTATGGAGGTAACAAGTTAAAACAGAGACACAGAGAGACAGAGCAAAGCTTAAACCAATGGTCACTGCTGTCTTCGTGATTCAGTCCAGGCCATCCAATAGCATAATTCTGTGTTTCCATCCTCTGCTTTCACTGGAAGTTATGCTTGGCATGACTCTTAGGAGCATTTGAACAAATAAATAACATCTATCGATGTTATTTATTTGCCTTCAAATTTTAATCAGTATTTGTGTAATCAGTAGTAATTTACTACATTCCTATTCAGATAAATTGGCACAGCATTTATATATAATCACCCTATGTAGCTGTTTTATTTAAGCATTGGTTTCTAAATACACATAAATTCAGCAATTATCACTGGCACAACTTTTAGACCTTGAAGTGAATTATACCGGGAAGAGTTTTCTGTAGTTGAAATTGGAAAAGCAAACAAAAAAGGCTTCACCTGCTCAGCTGAGGAATCAGGTGGTGACCTTTATGCCATGCACTAAGTATTTTATTTTTGGGTACAAAGAGTATAAAGCCTTGAGAAACAAAATGCAGGGCTTCCTTCAGCCACATGCCAGTGCACAGTTTGGCTAGTGAGGTTGCAAAATCTGATTTTCCCTTTGACTGGTTTTGCTTCCACGTAAAACAGCTAAGCCAAATACTGAATAAAGTACCAATAGTACTTTAGCCTTGTTTTCTTCTTGGGGCTTAACAGGTGTGGGCACCCGTGCCCATGGGGTCTGAGACTGTTAAATGCGCCTAATCCTTTTCACCAGGGTAGGGCTATCAACCTGAGCTGGAGCAGATGTGAATGAGTTCCCCACCACTCCACACTGGAACAGCTCAGGGATATGTCTTCAAACTGTGGTTGGTTAGAGCTGGGAATAAAGTGCCAAAGTCAGCAGCTGAAATAAGTAGAGTAAATCAAGTTAAGAGGAACAGGACAACATTTTGGAAAAGGAGGGAATATGGGTTAAAACCATTACCTAGAAGTACAGGGTTAAGATGATGAGATATAAATTGATTGGTATTTCCTGGGTTTATAAGGGTAGGCCCTTATGTATGACATCATCAACCCCTGGCTTTTTGTGTTACTGAGTCTACTTGGGCTGCCAGGATGCTGTAGATCCTGCTCTCATTTTGAAAGCCACAGAAATTTTATCTGTGCAATCTATGTAGGGTCAGACATATTAATACACTTTTAAAAATCTTCTGATGCTCCTAAGTCATCCATGCTGGCAGTCATGATTTATACTCATGTGGACACCTACTGTATGAATGTGCCTCTTCTGATTTTGCAGGTACAAGGACTTACAACAATTTAACTACCTCCGTTTAATGCAGATTCTTAAGTTGGCATTCACATTTCTGATTGAGTGACTTATTAGTGGTTAGCCAAAGCTAACCGCTATGTTCCCAGCTTGCTCAAGGTTGTCTAGAAATGAGACCATTTATTCTAAATTATCCTATTTAAATTGTTGCCTTCATTTGAAGTCGTGCAGTCTGTAAAATGTTGAAGTGATGAATATTTCACAGATCTGGAAAGTATTCTTCCCGGTGAGAATTTTAAGGCTGCATGAAATAAAGACAGAACATTCAAAAAGAGATTGACATGGTCCCAGCATAACTGTGATGGCTGTAGAATTGCACCATGTTATGTAAAACAAGGTACTAAAGTCCAATCTTGAGGACAATTCCTTCTTTTACTGCACCAATCTGATTTCTGAGATGTCTGTTCCTTGGGGTTTTGTTCAGTAGTGCTGTGGTATTATGGAAACAAGAGATAAAAGGGCAGCTAAGAAAAGAGCTAGGTGATTCAGATGAACCAGAGCCCAATGAGAGGACGTAGAAGGTTGCTGGTAGTAAAAAGAATTTTTCAGGAGTTTGCAAGTCTAGTAGATTGAAAATTCAAGATTGGAAGAGGTGAGTTATGTGAAGTGAAATGTCTTTCTGCATTATTGTACTTAAGTTTACCAAGAACTCTGGAAACTCAGGCCGGGAATGAACTAGTGGTTGGATGGTATGATTCAGTGCTTTTGCAGGACTCAGCTGTTCAGCCATTTTCAGAGGGCCTCAAAACTTTGACTAGTTTGGTTTTATTCTCTTTAAGAAAGGTTGATGTAAAGTTAGAGGAACTATATCCACTTATAGGGTTGCATTTTCTGAATGCCCTCACAGACAATAACAGTAATATTCCAAAACATGCTTGTATTAGCTTTGGGGAAATAAACCATTGCATCCCATCAGATGACAGCTACGACATAGTCAAAGAAAGAGACTGGAAAGTCTAAATATGCATCTGAAATGCTGTACAATCAATAGTGCACATTGAAATTATCAAAGCCCCCTCATACGATGTGTTTCATGTCACTGGAATGATGGTAATGGCTCCTAAGTGCTGCAATAGGATTTACAATATTGTATATTATTAAAATAGGGGATTGTGCTAAGAAATGGGTACGTATTTTCAAAATTATTAGGCACAGTTGGAAACATAGCTGAAAGCAAGACTGCCTTCAAATAACATGCTGCCAGACCTAACTGCTTTGATTTCTTAAGACTAGATGATGATTGTTTGATCATTTTATTAAAAAAAAAAAAAGGTCTAGGTGTCAAAGAGTTTCCTTATGTCTAAACAAGTGTTATTAACTTCAATTATGGCTGCCAGGTGGAGAACTGTGCAGTTCTTTTACCATGTTTCAAAATATTTCATTTAGACATTTTGGAAAAACATACATCCCTATTCATAACCCCTGTTACTGTTCTGATTTATAAGTTCTGCTCCACTGTAAATCACTCAAAATGAAAAAATTAAATTTTATGGCATCAAACTTACGTGGCATCGTGCCTGAGCAAAGGGCAGGAGGAATGTGATTCTTATACTGCCAATTACCATTGAACTTTTTTTTTTTTTTAAACAGATGGCTGTGATACGCATATAGAGAAAGGTAAAGTATACTTATTCTTTATTTGGACTTTAAATTAAAAATAAAACACTCGCTTTGATCATTTTTTCAAGTTGTTTATAAAACTTTAACTCCTAAGTATTTTTTTTTAATTATACAAATATTTGCATCTAAACCAGAAAATTTTGGTTTCAGGCCATGCACTTTAATTGCTGTGGATGGTTAAATGTATCATTTATTTACTTGGACAGTCTTCTGGGGAAAAATGTGTCACTGTATGGGAAGTAACACTGAGAAAAGTATGGAATCTTATCACTTTTAAGAGGATAGAGAACCCCGAAATATATTAAAAATGAGTCCTCTATTTTCTAGTCAGAGATTTTGGATAAGGGGATATGAAATTATGTTTTTAAAAAATTCTATACTCTTTCTATTTTTTATTCCCTAGTACACTTTATAATTGGCAGCAAACATCAGTGACCTGGCATGATTCCTGGCTATGAAGTGGCTCTTTTTTGGCAGAAGAAATTTCTGCTCCAGTTCTTGAGTGTTTCCTGGAAGGCAAGGTAGCATTTATAGGCTTTGATATGACTTTAACTCATGTGACAACGCAGGAACTGATTTTAACTGTCTGGTTGAGGTAACTCTTGAAGTCAGTCTAGAAGCATCTGTCTCAAGACCTGCCAAAGATATGCTTTTCAGACATATGCAGATGTAAGAAGATATGACTTAAAAGCTTCATGTGATAGAAAGTAATCTTAGAAATGTGGATACTGTACCTGGTCCTATCTCAGCTCTCTTTCTTGCCACAACATTTCTTGTTTTAGTGATGTTCCCATTGCTTTACCTAGCAAATTTCTTCATCAACTCATCTTGCACTTTTCAGCCCTGCCAACAATTACACTCTGCCTTTCCATATGGGCATTCTGTCAGTGCTGAACAGTATTTATTTTGGCTTTAATAGAAAACAAGACAATAAAATAGCAAAATATTTTAGGTTATTTTCTGGTCTTGTGTAATTCACTGTATTACTTATGCTGTGTTAATAGAGAATTTTGCAACAATTTTTTAAAATGGCATTTATGATTTTTTCTCAGTTTGATTATCTGATGGCTTCTTTGAAATCTCTGTTAAGATCGAATCTATAAAACAAAATGAATATTGAAGTATCTGATCTCCATATTGTAGGTAATAAAAACAATGTAAAGGTTAACAACATTCCCTTTAAATACAGAATCAAGCATAGTAAGTACCTTGGAGTTAAGATTTTAGCTTTATTAGATTTATTGTAAGAATTAAAATATCCTCTCTTGTTACAGTTATAAAGATAGAGCTTGTTAAATGAAGGAAATTTTTTATCATTAATAGGTCACATAAATGTGATAAAAATGTCTACGGTCTCCATAAATTTTATTCTTATTTTAAGCGGTTGCCACATACAGAGTTTATCCTTCAAAACTTTCAATAGCATTTTTATATCCTCCAATTGAAATAATAAAAAGCAAGGAATGAAATGAAGCAAATTAATCCTCCTCTGGGTAACAGGGAGACTAGCACTGCCAGATTTTGAATTGTTGCATTGCTTTGCAATGCTTAAACATTTTCCTCTCTCTTTCCATGATTTAAGTGGGGAAATGAGTTTCTGTTCTGAAGGACCTTGAAATTAAATGCTGAAATTGCCTTCTAAGCAACAACCTTGTGTAGGGGACTTAATACTTCCTTCCACACTGCACTGTTTTGTTGGCCAGAACAGGTGACTCTGGAAGATGAAGCAGGAGTGTAAGAGGGTAATTTCTTTTCAGAAATACTGACTATTTTAACAACGTAGAAGGGAGGAAAGGCAAAACTGGATCAGGCTCAGGGACCATGTAGCCTCTTTTCCGATTCTGATAGCAACGACTCACAGCCATGATTCAAAAGCTCTGTTTTTATGAAAACTTGGCTATATTACATTACTTTATTGATTCCTGGTCCAGTTTCATTTGGAGTCATTGCCAAGCTTCCTACTGGATGTAAATAAAAGAAGAGTCAAACCCAGTGTTGTCTGGGCAGCAATTCACAAGGTCTGAATCCAGAACACTCACAAATTGAGATAGAATTTGTTGGTGGTCTGCAGAAAGCAGACTGATCAATCTGTGTGGGATTTATTTCTGGTTTCTAGCTGCTGTTGTATGTTTTCAGTCTATTTGCTGTGAAATGAAAAAGTTTGGCAAAGTTATAAAGTTATCTGGAAACAAGGGGCCAATGACATGTAAGATAAGGACTATGAAGACAATAACCAGACCTACAGTAAAAACTGAAAGTGCTGTGGAGAAGCAATTTTGTTCAGAGAAGTGAATAAAGCAAAGGAATAAAACTGTAATTGCAGGAGATTCAGCTGAAACAGTGTGGAGTCTGAATAGGTGAAGAAAGGGGATGAAGATGGCTGTGATCTGTGAGAGTGAGTGAACACATGTACTTGTATGGGTGCGCAAGCAAACATGAGAGATGGAGAAAATAAGAGATGAGGAAATGATTGTATGACTCTTTTTTTTTCCCCCCCCCCAAAGTTAAAAGAGTCCTACCCTTATTACATCTGAAATCTCTGCATGTTATTACAGTTCTTTATCAGAAAACATTGATTTTGGTGAATGATATATTTTGGTGGGGAAATGAAGCTGTCAATGACATTATATTTTGAAAATGTGCAAATGAAGTGCTGGATAAGGAAGGTATTTCATTTCTATTTAAAATGGTGCTTCTGGCTTTGTATATAAAGCCATAGCTAAGCTTGAAACAAAGTTTTTTGGCTGGGCAAACTGACAGTATTTGATGGACAGGAGTTTTTAAAGTCTGACTTCTTATTACAGTTGAAATTTAAAAAAAATACTGGAATTTTGTAACAGAAAACAAGGGTTTTTAAAAATCTGTATTACTGATAATTTTACCACTTCAGTGACTGCTATATCATCTGCAGAATAACTGCTGATGCGAAGGGCGAGAGACCTCCTGCCTACCCCTAGTGTCCCTGCGGTAGGAAATGCTTGTAGCAAAGTCATCTGTCCCCTCAGATGTCTGGATGAATGGAGATAAATGTAAGACTGATCTTCCTTCATGATTATGTTCATTCATGCATAATGAAGGGAAGCTGCACTTAAATTTTAATTTATATCTCAGTGTAATAACTCCTTGTAAAAAAACTTAAAAGCTGGGAATGCACATCATTAACAAATTGAAAAAATAACTTATCACTGAGCCACAGTATATCTGAATGTACTGTGTATCTGAATGATAAAACTTATCACTGAAATAACTGTCATTTCTCTAGTGATGTTCATGCTACATTATATCATAGCATAAATTCAGCTTTTAATATGTAGCTTGTTGGCTTCATAAAATGCTTTGCATACTATTGTGCTTCTGCAGGATAGAATCTGGAGAAATTCTTTCTCTCTTGTGCTTGACTAGCCTGTATCGTCTGACATAGGATAAATTATCCGTGCCTTGAAAAGATAAGGCAAGCAGAGGTTTATTACAAGCCTTTTTTCTTGGGGGCATTGTCTAAACCATTTACTCTCACAAGAGGCTTAATGAGCCTGGCCTTCTCCGCACTCTTATGTGTGTTTTTAAAATGTTACAGAAAGTGTAAGGCAGTAAAATAGTTTTCTCCTCAGTTTGTAGGATTAAAGCATGATATGAGAAGTAATCCCTCATTAATCACCATGGCCTTAAATGTCTGGACTGATAGAAGTTAAGCACAACCCAAAGCCAGGGGTTGACAGCCTTATAAAAGGGATTCTGGACTGCTAGTCCAGAAAAGGCCCCTTGGGCTGTGTCTGGTGGAAACAGTTATTGAAGGATTGTACAGTAATTAACATAGAAATAAATACTTTGTTAAAGGGTAGTGGTCTGCATGAATCTTGTACCAGAATCTACCCATGCCCATTTGGATTCTCTGTGAGTGGATATGAGGAGGAAAGAGGTGTCAATGAAAAGTACCAAAGCACTTAGAGCAATTCTCTCCAGCATCATTTGCTCTACCGTTGGCTTTGGGATGCTGTTATCTCTGTCAAAATTCTCTCCACATCTGTTGTTGAGCAGCCATTGGAGAAATCAGGCAATAGTAGTGTGCTTGCAATGGTTGAGAGAGTGTGTTTGGGAGCAAGATGTTGACAAGTTAGATTACATTTTGATCTGCTGTTATATAAATATTTTTAATTTTCTTTGAGACAAAAGCATGTAATATGGATCATAAGAAACATCGCAATAGCAGGAGACCAGATTTGGAATTAAAAACAAGAATAATTTTTATTAGGAAAACAATTCTTACAGGGATAAATAAACATTTAGGAAAGATCTTGGATTGCAGATGGATCGATTTTGGAGTGGTCCCTTTAATAAAGATGGAAGAATTACCTGCACAAAATAGTAACCACACTCCCAGTCTGCAGCCAGGAGAATGATTCGTTATTACTGAGTTTGGAAGAATAAGAACCTTTGGCACTATAGTAGTGAAAAAATACACTTTAAAATACAACAGAATACATGGAAAGCATTTTTTTTTATCAAGGGAACTAGAAATAATACACCTGCAAGTATAATGAATGGCATAATACTGGCACTGCATGAGGCATGGAACAATTTGTACCACATTTATAGGTTCTTTCTTGCTATTAATTTGAAATAAAATAAACATTTTTTCCAAATCTTTGTTATATATCTGGCTCTCATTTATTGTTTGCCAACTCCTTTCCTTTGTGTTTTTTCTTTGCCAACTCTTTCAGTTTCTCTTGTGTTTCTTGTCCATTCTCTTAGCTGTTTCCCTGGCTTTGCTCCATCTCCTTAAGTTACCTGAGCTACAAAAGCACTCAAGCATGCGCCTTAGTTTGGGATAGATACTTCACATGGGTTTTCTTTAAAAGAACACTAAGTAGTAAATATAGGCTTGTAAGAGGCTTGGGTGATATGAGGAGCACAAGGGAATTCAGCAATGTATTTCATATAATAAATGGTTACATTTAAAAAAAATCTGATTTAAGAGTCAATGTAAAGGGAGAAATTCCATCCACTATTTGAAATTTGTATGTTAGACTCATTTTCTTGCTCCGAGACCTTATCCACTGTTAGCAATATTGCTTTAATTACTTGTCTCTTCTGTTTTGACACAGGTTGTGCTTTTAACTTCTAATTCCCACTGCAGCAAAGAAGCTCATTGCCTCAGTCCTGAATTCCTGTTACTGATGGAGATCCATTTGGATACTTCTCTGTGCTTGCTGCATTTCCATGGTCCCATATCCTGCTGGTAAGTTTGTGAAAGCAGTGTTACCATACACAATGAGTATGATAAGACGTAATGGTTTAGTTGTGCCGAGAGAGGTTCAGATTGGATATTAGGAAAAATTTATTCTCAGAAAGAGTGAGGTGAGGTGTTGGAACAGGCTGCCAAGGGAGGTGATAGTGGTGTTCATGAAAAAGGTGCATGTCACAATGAGGGACATGGTTTAGTGGCACAGTGGTGATGGGTTGTTGGTTGGACTAGATCATCTTGGTGGTGTTTCCAATCTTAGTGATTGTACAGATTCTGCTGTAAATGTATCTCCTCTCATTGTACTACTGTGCATCAGGTAATGTGAAGAAATTGCCAGTGTCCATCTAACCTGAGTCTTGCTAGAAATTGAGCTAGCAAAGAGAAAGCCAGGTCAGGTACACCATAGGGTGAGTTTCTAACACATTGCTGACACACAGCTTGTAAGTACCCATCAAAATCAAAAAGCATTACCTTGTCTCCATTAGGCAGATGCAAATGTGGGATAACACAATGTTCAGCTCTCCCGAGACCTTAAAAGACGAGGCTTGAATCTGCATTGCTTCTTTTCCAGATGACCACATTAACCACAGGTTACAAGAAGGGAGATCAAAGCACATGTGTTTTATTTTAAAATGTTTTTTTAAAATGAAACAAATGCAGACAAACTACTTTGCTTTACAGAATATTGCAAAAAACATCTTTTGGGCAGACTTTTTAATAGTTTTTTTTTTTTTTTTTTTGGCTGGTATTCTTCAGTTTGGTCACCCAGGCCAAGAAAAAGCCCCCTGTAGGGACTTAGTCCTCAACCATGAGAATTACATATGAGAGCCCCATGCAGCAACATCTGTGTAGGCTGGAGCTGGCTAGACCACAGACGTCTTCCATTTTCTGAAACCTGAGGCCGTGCCGTCAGCAAGTACACTGTCATCACAGAAGTGGCTCCCAGGCAATTGCTTTGTGCATATACACCCCATGAGGACAGCCTTAAGTGCTTTCTATCTAGAGCATATCATATTACTGAGGCAAAACATCCCCACGTTTCTAGTTTTGTGGTTGCATAGCATAGTTATTTCAGTCAATAAATAGGAAAATATGATTTTCAGAATGAGGGTCCTACTGTATTAGTCTGGTAAATCCCAGTGTTATGATACAAAAGAAAAACAATGTTCTTGTTATTTCTGGAGGTTTAAGGAGATTACCCTACCCTGGGATACAATGGTACTTTTCAGCTATTAGTGCTTCTAAAACTCATTGAAAGTAGTATTCAAATCCAAGAAAGATTACATTGTATTCTGTGTGTATTAAACTATGTTCTGGGGGTAAATTCAGGGATACATGTTCTTTCATTCTTAATTAAAAACAACAAAAGTAAAAAAAATATTAGTTTAGGAACTGTATAATATTTACTTGAGTAAATCAAGTGAAGAAGGATGAAATGCTGAACAGAAAATAAAAACACTCATCTGTATTTTTTGACGTAAAACACAAAGTTCAGGCAGCTGCAAATTAGCAGTAAGCACCAGGTTAGCAATAGGTAGGGAAGTTAAATATCTAAAGAATTTTATTTCTGCCACCATCAAAGGTAAAATTAAAAACTCAGAACAGATTCCTTAAGGGAAAAAGACAGAAACCAGAGCTGGCATGACATCAGAATCCTAGGGCCATCAGCATGGACTGCAGTCTCCGTTGTGCTGGCATATGGGGTTCCAGCATGTCATGTGGAGGATATGGGGAGGAAAATTAGCAAGTCGTTAAGGAAATGACTGGTGAGCAGTTCATGATATACTGCCAACACTGGCTTATTTGCATTGCTGAAGGTTGAAACAGGATGCTACCTGCAGTCTGCAGAGAGGGAAAGGGTCTCCGCTAATTATGAATGCATTCATACCTGTAGACAGTTGAGTCACTCTGCCCACTGTTAATAGAGAGCAGTGATAAATAAAGGGGATAAAACATGTACATGACAGAAAATGACAATCAACGGTAAACTGGACTTTTGATCCAATAAAATATGGGAAAAGTTAAAAGTAGCTGTAGTAGGAGCTTCTCACAAGAAGCTTTAGCAGGAGTTGGAAAAGTAAGCACTGAGATGACACTAACTCTCTTGTTTGAGTATATCTGTTTTGTAATGATTTCTTTGCTTTCTTTTTGAGGGCAAGGCAAAACTTTTATAAGATTGACTCAAACAGAAAAGCATATGTGGAGCACTGCGCAGCAGAACATGGGAAGAACTTGATAGGCACTGTGTTGAAGACAGGAACTGGAACAACAAAGAGTAAAAGTAGCTTTGATTATTTTTTTTTAAATTGGAATGCCTTCTTCTGCAATAACAAAGGAAAGAGCTTGACCTTGCTATTGCAAGCGCTACTGCAAGGTTTGTGGGGTGACTGTATGATGTGAATAAGGAATTAGCTGCAGTTACTCCACACGTGACAATATCTTTTTTCTTAGCGAGTACACTTGAAGGCACCTGTGCTGATCAGTACTTTGTTAAGCACTTTCAAATATTTTTATCTGAAGGACGTTGTATGAATAAATGTAGCATATCCTTCTTCTTATTTCTCATAGTATTTGCTGTAGGATTTGAACTGTGAAAGATGTGATGCCCCATCCCTGGAGGTGTCATCCAGGTTGGATGAAGAGCCCTGGGCAGCCTAATCTGGTGGGGGGCAGCCAGCCCATGGGAGGGGTTTGGAACTAGTGATCTTTGAGGCCCCTTCCAACCCATGCCATTCCGTGACTCCATGCATTCTCTCACACAGCTGGAGTCTTCAGGCTGCAGTATAAGTGTCTAAACATAGGTAAGGACCTACTGGGAGTATTACATACTTAGTAGAAAAATCTATTTAATAGAACTTCTGTTTGTTCCAGGAATGGATGACTTTCTTCCACTTGCTTTTATACAAGGTGCTTGTAATGACCTTTATTTAATTTTTGGCTCATGACATTTTCACTTTTTAAGCAAAGTGAGGGCTATCTCTAGGATCTCAAGCATGCCAGTATCCACCAATATTACCTCACTTGAAAGATAACCGATAATTAAGTGGCCTTTCAATCCCTTATTGCAGCTTGCTGTAACCTGTCCTCTGCAGAATCATTTTGTGACCTGTCACCAGTTTCTGAGGGGCTGTAAGTTTCTTATGATTGTTTCACAGTGTCAGCCGCTTTTTCTGTAGCAGTCCAATCAGCTGCAGCATTTATTTTCCTGGAGTTAGCACACTTCCGCACCCATATAGCTGTTTCCCCTGTGTCCAATTCAGTCTTTTCTATTAACTACACCTTAGAATTTTAATGCTCAAGCCTGTTTCCTGATTTAGGTAGGTCTCAGTTAACCAATTATATCATATTTCTCCTTACACACATGTGGTGCAATTGCCGGTCTCTGTTTCATATTGCTTTTAAATCTACCTAGATTTCTCCTGTGAGATAGGATAGTTCCTCCCCAGTTTCTGAAAACCTTTCCTATTCAGATCTGTTTGCATTGTCTTCATTTTTTGAACCCTTCTGGAGCATCAAGAGAGCACAGGGGTCCTCAGTGAATATCCCTATAAGATGCTGTGCTCCCTGGCCAAAGGGATCATAAAAAGCACTTGAACATTTGAATCCAGCCAGATGTCTCTGAGTTAGCTCCAAGCACAGTCAAAGGGTTACTGGCAGGAGCACAGACATATTTAACAGGGAAAACAAAACAAAACAAAAACCAAAAAACCCAACCCAACAACTTTTAAAAGACCCCGTGGGAAATCATTTCAAATTAATTTCAGTGAGGGTCA
Organism: Tragopan temminckii; assembly: GCA_028571105.1. Lineage (NCBI taxonomy): Eukaryota > Metazoa > Chordata > Aves > Galliformes > Phasianidae > Tragopan > Tragopan temminckii. The sequence goes on from JAOWBP010002392.1 coordinate 54,186,277, forward strand.
AGGCCACCAAGGAGATAGGAGTGTGTCAGTGCAGTTCAGCACTGGGCTTCGTGGGTGCAGCTATTATTCCTGTACAACTGATATCACAGGTGCCCATGTGTGGTCATTTGCCACATGGCTCTGTAATCCCTGGGATGGAGAACAGAATGGCTGTATGACACTAGGCTCGGTCATGAAGGGAGTGGAATTTTAAGCCCACCTTTATCACACAGTTTTGGTGTGATCTTTGGCCTCCTGAGAATATCTCTGTGGCAAAAGGAAAATGGGTCAGAGCATTTTTATTTATTTATTTATTTATTTATTATCCTTGAGAAATGGTGCCAAGGTGCTAAGGAGAGCTGTGGCAGCTGTGCTTGCTCCCCATGTCTGTTCTCCCTGCTGAACTGCCCTGATGCAGGAGGTGGGCAAAACTCCGGGCTGTTTCCCACCAGGAAGCACTGATATTCAGGAGAGTGGGATCTTCTCTCATCTGTTATGAAAAGTACCAAGGGAATAACCACAACTGCACCAAGGACACCTTCAAATTCCTCTACTCGTCTTCCTCTGTGTTTCTCATAAATCAGAGGAAAAGCTGCTTTGGTCAAAGCTTTCCATCCTGACTGAGCATCCTTGGGTGTTCAGTTTGGGATTCTGGAGCATAATTTTGAAAAAGCCTCATAGGAATCCTGTAGAGTAACTCATGTATTTTAATTTTCAGGGATCAGTGGATGAAACAAGGTGTGGAAGGATAAAATTTCAATATTTATGCTTATCAATCTAATTGGATATTTGCAGGCATGTACTTCACCACCGTGGTTAAACTTTTATATATATATGTATGTATATATACATACATATAAATTGTACAGTCTAATTGTGGAAACTGCAAATGCCTCTCACTATGCTCTATTAGAAAGGGAAGTATTTCACAGCTAAGCAGTTTTATACTTGCTCAGAAGAGAAAGGTTTAGGTGCTCAGATTTTTCAGAGAAATTCCAGTACGAAACAATATGCATCTCTCTTTTAATTGCTGTTATTCTAAGTAACTATCCAACTGCTTCTCAGTGTCAGAGAGAGAGTGGCAAATGGAAGTAATACTATTTAAGGTTATAACTTGTGTCAGAATGAATTCCACTTGTCATTACCTAAGGACTCATTTATGTCAGAGGATGGATCTGGCCTGTAGGTTTTGTATACTAAGTGCAGACCTATTTCAGACCGGATTTTTTGTTGGCCAAGTAACACGAGGACTGGCACTTAAGGAGTTAATAATACACAGTCTTGAAATGAGCACGATGATCAGAAAGAGTTAAAATATCTTTTCCCATTTTCTGACCTAATGTTTTACTTCAGCCTATAGTATCCATAGGTAACACTCAAAATAAATCACATTAACAGGTTCCCCAAAAGCGGTCGAATTACACCATTACTTAAGAAAACCCCTGGGTACATGTGTACGCATTATGTGCTGTATCAATGCAGAAAGACAGCAAGCAAGATTGAGAAAGCTATACTTTTTATTTTGCCAATGAATCTGTTGCACTTTGCAATGTTTAAGTGGGCTTATACAACATAAACATTTGGGACATTTAACATATCAAGCTCAAATAAAAATGACACGCAGATCGTTCACTTCTGAAGCTGCCTTGTGTTCAGTTATTGGAACACTCCATCCCTGTGGTTTCCGAAATATTATAAGTATATATTCCAGATTAAACTTTCTATTTTCCTCAAGGTAGGGTTGCTTTTCAGCCCTCAATGGCTTGGTTTTTGCCTAAAGAATCAGGTCCTATCAGCAAAATCAAAGGCGATTACACAGCTCAGTAGTCATTTAGGATTTCTGTGGCTCAATTAAGCATGTATAGCATGCCACAGCCACTGAGACTCTGTTTATTCAGTGAAAGTGCTCTGTAATTTATTTAAAATAATCCATCTTTAACAAATAAAGAGGCCATTGACTGGCCATCGCTGCAGGCATCCATTTAAATGCTGCCTTCTTGATGGTCTGTTTTGCTGGTTTAAGTTAAATACCTGACAAAAGTGATTCAGTTTTTTAGAAATAAGATTTGTATGCATGAAGTTTATTTTCTTTTACACCACTAATCAGTTAGAACTTCTTTTTAACAGATTGACCATTAAAAATGATTAATGCTATTCGCTGTGATAATAACAGATTGTGACTGCCAGCTCTGCATGTGTGTGTGTATGTGCGTTTAAACTGCTTGGGCATTGTGTCTTTATGACACTTTGCTAATTATGTTAGACCTGGTACTGTATACATACATTGAAAATTAGATTAAATGTCAAACGCCAGTGACAAAAGATCTTTTCTTTTCCAACATGAAAGTTTATTTATTTTTTTTTTTCTTTTCTCACTCAACTACTTCAGAAATGAATTGTTCGTCTAAGCAACAGCAGCAAGCTGCCCTAACGACATGTCAGTGCCAGTGGATCTTCTCTGAGCATCAAACAGCTGCAGATTAAGTCCCTGGTAAGCGCTATTACTTGTTCAACTGGAACAGGACCAACTCAGAAGAAGCTTTTTCTCTGTAACGAGAAGCAGCCATTAAAAACCGTCCTGGGAATAGAGCAAAGTATGGTGCTAAATTTCCAGTGGAAAGGCAATAGAGAAAGCTATTGGTTAAAGGACTGCTTCTTAGGGTTAAGGATAAATAAAACTCTGGTAGCCACAATGGCACCTCCTGTCCAGCAGCCACACAGTATAACTGTGTCTTGTCCTCTTTTCAGACTTAAAAAAAAAAAAAACACAACCAAGAACAACGCCAACCTTAGAGGAGGTGAAACTAAGCTGTTTGTATTACTGAATAATGGCTTTTTAATGGTATTGAACAGAATCATGGACAGCACTCAATATTTCTTTATGTAATCCTCTGAAGTGAATATGTCACATGTTTACAGAAGAGTTTCAAAGTCAGAGCAGCTCATGAGCTTTGTTGTAAGTTTGTTCTCATACTATTTATTCTTTTTCCTAATTGTCTGAAGCTATATCAATTATTAATTTGTACTTGGTTAGTTGGGTATCATTTATAAATGAATGTTGTTTGAAGAATACTTAGTTCTAAGAGTATTTTAAACATGATAATTTATTTCATCCCTCAAGATAAATGCATTTTCAATCCTATGGGTTGTCACATTTTTACACAGACTTTTGTGGTTCTCACAGATGAATGTACCTATAGCTTCATTGCTCGTCTGAGCTACACAGGACAACATTGCTAGTACCTGCTCATGTGGAAATAAGACAGAGAAATAGTGATTCTGTTCAGCAAAAGGCACTAATAACCATAGTTTTTTTTAATATTTAATCACCACTATAAGACTGTAGTCATAGAGGAGCAGTGAAAACTTCCTGATATCTATCCAGATGGCCTATCTGAAACTTGAAACTGCTTTTATAAGGAGTTGTAATTTGTCTTGAGTTCAGAGTTTTGTCATATCTTCTAAGATGATTCCTGGACTTTGGCTAGTCCCAGCTGTCAGGTACTATCTTATATTCAACATGCAGTTGAGGAAATGATCGTATTTTCAGACATTAGCTGAACCAGCATGGCAGCCCCACAAGTCAAAGAACTTGCTCTTTATTTAGGACTCATGACTGTACTGATGATCATTGTTCAGTTGTTGCTGTACTGATACTCATAGCTTCAGCTACGAGAAAACATCAGGACCTTATTTCACTGGTTTACATGACAGAGGAAACAATCACATATTCTCAAAGTGTTGTGGTTATGTTTTTTCTTACACATTTGGGGAGTTTCACTTTTCTGTTATACTTGCTGGACATTGATACTGAGTAAGTTTCTGGAAAATACTACTCATCACTCATGGAGGGCCCTCTGGCCCTACAGTAGTGTATAGGATGTGGCTGGACTCCCTGTTAGCATTTAACTGTCTGTTCAACTCTGAGCAGCATGAAGCAGTTGAGAATAACATCTCCATTCCATGAAAAGAAAAAGCAACATGAAACACAGAAGGAGAGAATAAACTGAAATCTTACCTTGCTATAACATGAAGGTGACTTACTATCTAACTTAGGGCTGAAAACTGGTATCCAGTTCTCTTATTAAAAAACAGCAGAAGTAGCCTTCTTTCTTCTGAAGTACAAATGTGGAAAAAAATGCTAATTTTTCCCCAATATTCTCCGGTTTAAAAGGTGCCCAGTCAAGTTTTCAGCTCAGGAGAGTGTCCTGGTCAAGAGTTGTATGTGGATGATATCTGAATTCTGATCAAGTGGACACAGCTATGTAGCTTTTCACTTTGGAGAATGTGTGAAATGGGCCCCTTCGAAACCTTCCAGGTCATGGAGTGGTGTAACTGAAATATTTAGTTGCTTCCAGTTTTAGAAGAAAGGCGAAATTCTCCAGCTGCAATTTAGGATTCAGGTACTGCATTCTTGCTTTGGGTAAACTACTCTTTGAGTTCAATGGCCATTAGCATGGAAATATTTCCTTCAGTTTAGCAAAGTGAGAAACTGAGGTACCAGATACTGCATAATTGGCTAAGGTCACATGAGGCAATGCGGGAAACACACACACAAAAGTGACCTAACTCCAAGCCTCATGTCCAATGTGTGAGATGATGTTGCTGTCCTGAATGGGATCTTTGTTTGCATGATGAAACATAGCACCCTGAGAAAAGGTAAGAAGGCTTTAAGAACACAGATTTCCTTTGCACTTATAATTCAGAATGTTGCTTTTCATTCACGGTGGTGCAAATATATTACCTCGGTGAGAAACCAGGGAGAACAAGGGCCATAGAAGTGGGAGCTAGCCTGTGGGTACACATGGGGAAGAGAAACAGAAATTATGCTGTATGAGGCATTGGAGGCCTTCCAAATATTTTTATTCATTATTACTATTTTTATGTGAAAGGGAACAGCCTTCCAGGACTGCCTGGTTTGCCTCAGGCAGGGATTTTGTCCAGTTCTAGTCCAAATCCATGTTTGAGGGTGTGAATGTGCGTGTATGTGTGCAGGGTGCTTGCATAAGGTCCAGAATGTGCAGCCTTTATCTACTACTGCTCACATTTGCTCCCTGGTCAGTCCATATTTAACCATATGACCTTCAACTTCCAAACTTACTAGTGTTTTGAGAAGGGAATTCATTAGATAAAACTTTTTATTGAAACACGTGTAAAAATATCAAGCTAAGTGATTAAAGAAAATTTTAAAACAGAATGAATTTTTTTAAAATAAAAATATGAAAAGTCATTTTATTAGATCAGCTAGGGTGAAAGTGCTGATTTCTTTCTTTTTTTAATTGTTAACATTTCATTTGGGGTTAAGATACCTAGAAAAAAAGTAAGAATAAATGTTTCTGTGACACACTCAAAAAATTTAATTTACCAGAAAATTTTATTGAGATCTTTCCAAAAACCCATCCAGCCCATGGCTTCATAGCCACTGTGCATCAGCATATTAGTTACTGGGATCTTGTAGGAAAAAAAATATTTGTACATGAATTGACTGAATGTTTTCCTTGGGTGAAAGCTACTAGCTTACTGATTTTGTGATGCCTTATTATTCCCATTATAGAACTTTAGAGATTTGAAGTTTCCTGATGCTGTTCTGTTACAATCTCACAGTAATACATCAGCTATGGAGTTCTGCAGAATGACATTAAACGCTTTTGCAAGAAAAGCAGGTAGATTTTATGTTTTACATGTTTTCTCATAAAATGAGGGAGGGAAGAGAATCTCCCTTTGTTAGTCATGTTTATGAAGCAGGAAACAACCAAAAAAGGGGTTTTATCCAACCACATAGGCTTGACCCTGACTTTGAGTTCTTGTTTATTGTTGTTTTAATTTTAATCAACACATATTCCAGGCCCTGTATTTAAAATAGAATCTTATAGTAATCCTTAAACAGACTTCCAGCCCAAGAGGTGTAGTGTTTATATCCCCAATCTGACTCTGAAAGAAAAGAATTTCACCTCTTGGTGAAGCAAGCTCCCAGAAACTCTGATTAGTATAAATTTCAGAGGTTTTTTTTTTTTTTTTGGTAATGAGAAGGGTCTAAAAGTTGCCTAATTCGACAAAACTTGAGGTGAATGCAACAAAGAAAGAAATCCAGAGTCCACCTTCCTGAAAGTTTGGGCTGCTTTGGATGACTTGCTTCTTGGATCTGCTCAGGTGGGAGTGACAGACGCAGCAAAACTGCCTGCCCTTGACACTTTGCTGGTTAAAAGTGCATTACCAGGACTTGCAGTTCCTGCAGTCAACTCTGCCTCAGCTTGGGCAAGGCCAGGAGGTCAGCTGCAATTCTAATACCTTCTGGTGAACAGAGGTGAGTCAAACAGAGAACCTACAAGGCCTTGGAAAGTCTAGCTGGCCACGTGTGGGGCAATTCTGCAAAATCAGTGCCATAAAACGTAGCTATAGCTATGAATACACCTGTAGATATGATCTGGTAGTTACCGCAGCATGGGGGATGTCTTAGAAAGCATAGTTTGCAGTTTACTGTACGGAACCTGCTTTAGGGACTAGATGATCGTCAGAGGTCCTTTTCACCCCCTATGATTCTGTGATTGATTTTGCTCCAACCAGATTTCCCTCATGGAGAGCAATGGCTCTGGTGTGTCTTGGGAAAGGAACTTGCAGGTGTGAACAGAGCCCAGTGCTGAGCACCTCTGGGCTGGGAAAGGAGAATGCTGCTACCTCCCAGGTAGTTTGGAGCAATGCTTTCTGTGATGCTGTGCGGCAAAGCTGTCGAGAAGCAGTAGGAATGCACTTCAGGAGCTTATTTTCAACAGTTTGAAACACTGCAACTGGATTGCTACAATGACTTGGGAGCTGCTGTGTGGGCTCTCCTTATGAAATATAAGGAGAGTAGAACTTCTCTCCCTATAATGGTCTCTAAAGCACTTTTCCCTGCATCAACTCACAGATAAAGACCAGATTTAATAACAGAAAATACATCTGTGCAGAAACCCAGTGGAGATCCCTTGGATTTAACCTTATGAAATAGTTTTCTGGGGCTTTTACAGAGTTTCTAACTGAGGTACGTGGAGTGCAATACACAGATGGAGTCCTTCATATACACAGAGCAAAGGAAAATGCATTGTGATGAGTAGTAAATGATTTTTACTGTCTTTACCTTTTCCTGGTGTTCGCAAACCAGACATGCCTTAAAAATATTTAGGGAAGGGCTGATTTGTGAAGCAAATACCTCAAGGTCTAGTGGTTTGATCAGCCACATGTTTCTTCTGAAAACAAAGCATATCATATGTAAAGGGAGCCTGGAATAAATTATCCTAACCATCCTGAAATAAATTATCCTAACTCCATCTGTAACTTCAGTGGATGTTCTTCCCACTGAGTGTTTCCACATCTTCTGGGGAGTCCTTTAAGGTATATGGGTAGGGAAGCTTAAGACAATGTTGAAAAATTGCAATCTAATTACCCAGCAATGATATTACTTTTCACAGGAAAGTAAATTATGAGAATTTGTTGGACTTTCCAGTTGTAAACATCATTTTTGTGAGAAAGGGAGGGCACACAGTTTTTGTACGTGCTCATCACCACTAAATAAGCAAGAGTTAAAGGTGCACAAAAAGAGTGGGGAGAACAGAGGCAGCTAACTTAAATCTGATTTTAACCCAAACTGTGACCGCTGGACTGCTTAAGGTTTCTGGGAGAGGGGTGTTCTGGGCATAAGTGCAATTTCTTTCTTTCTCTCTCTCTCAATACCCTCCTGCCAGCCATCTGTTGATAATTATTGTCCAGTCTCTGCTGAGAACTTGTGATATTTAATATTTCCTCACCACTTGAACAAATAAGCGATAATAACTGCAAGGTACTTGACCACAGGAGTAGAAAGGCATCTAGCATGAAAGAATCAGTGTACACCTTGGTTTTTGAAAACAACGTTGTTTTCAATTTATGATTAAAATAAATCTGAGTTCTTGACTTGGAAAATACACTTAGTGAGTTGCACAGTGTCTCCAAAAAAAAAAAAAAAAAAAAAAAAAAAAAAAGACGACAAGGTTTAAAAATTGTTTCATTCCTATTTGTAGTATTTTATTATATTTAAGTTATCATTTTTCATACAAAATGTTGTACAATCTATTTATTTGTGTGTGGAATGTTTAGAGCAGGTAAACAGAATATGTATTTCTTCTTTACAATGTTCATTCTTTTGAATTGTCAACACTTTTATAGTTACATTTAGCCTCGCATACTAGAAGTGATGGAGAACAGAGACCTTTACATCTGCTTTAAAAACTCTGAAACTGTACAAGAAATGGTTTGTTGTTGCTATTCTTTCATTTTTTCCCTTCAATTATGTTAATAGTAGATGCTACTTATGCCATCTCAGCAGACATGCTATATTACAATGCATATATTATAATTTTTTTGCCAATTTTTTTTTTTTTTTTTTTTTTTTTTTTCCCTGCAGAGCATTCTGTATAGGTAGAAGGCTGAATAATCTCAGCTCAGAGCTACTGAGGTTTGTAGGAAGTCTTGGCTGCAGCCACCTCCCTCTGTAAGATGGTCTCCCAGCAGCTGTCTGAAGCCTTTTCCCTTCTCATCCTTACCTCCACTGCCAGTTTGCAGGCTGATCTCCATGCTCCATGACCCTCTGTATAAACGACAGAGTGAAAAAAAGTCACAGGAATGCTGATTTTTAATCCTTAGTTTAGTATGCATTTCATATAGTTTGCCAGGTGCTAGTGCTAAACCCCTTTCCCCCAATTAAACCTTTAAATTTCATGGGTGTTTCATTATCAAATTGAAATTAAAACCATTAAACAGGAAATAATAATTCTTAAGGGTTTGTGCAAAATCCATTATATTACTCCCTGATAATGAAAAAGGAATCACAGGTCCATGATAGAGTGAATTTGTTAACGGACACAAAAGGTATAGCGCTGCTTTTAAATATGCACATTCGCTAACATAATTTTTATAAGTTTTTTATGTCACTGAACATTCACTTCTCTTTTGCAATTCTTATTTCTTTAGAACAATGAATGAACACCAAAGAAGCAAACAAACCCAATAGCTATAGACTGGATAATTTTTTTCTCTATCTGTTTTGTTCTGAAGGAGGAAAAGGTGAGAGGTGTCTGAGATATTATTAAAAACACTGCAGTAAAATAAGTAGGAATAAAGCAGGGAGATGGTCAGATCACAGGAGGCCAGTTATAGTCCATGCTACCTTTTCTTTTTCTTTTTTTTTTTTTTTCTGTTGGAATGTAACAAATATTAACTGCTACTGCTCTGCTGTACTTCATTACATAAATATTTGTGCAAATTCACACTGTGAATATATGAAGTGCTTTGATGGGCAAAGAGGAGAGTTTCCCCATGTGCTGGCTTCTCCTTTATATGAAGCAGCAGCACTGTATGTTCTGACTGAACTTTCACACACATGCTGTTCCACATCAGCTTGAGTTCTCAGTTCTCTTTTTTTCCCTTTCATAGCCAGTTTACTTACCAAAAATAGTCTGTTGCAAAACAGCAGTCCCCAAGTAAGACCTCCAAGCCAGCCAGCAGTATGGAATTTCCACTATCCTTTTTGAAAGGAGCTGCTGATCTGAAGGTCTTTCTATACTCCATGTTTTTCATAAGATTAATTAATACACTATGCAAAATGCCGAGGAATCTGTACATTTTTCCACCTGTGGCATCTCTAAGCCCTCAAAGAAGGGACCACTTGGATCTGGAGGAATTATAAATATTCCACCATGTTCTGCCTCTATCAACGTGTGTTGTATTTCTTTGTATTTTTTTTTCCCTGCCATCAGTTTTGCAAACTTGCTGTTGGCAATATGCACACAGAAATCAACAGGGAATTTTGTGTTAAACAAAGTATTTGATTATGGCTTTACATTTACTGAATTTGTACCTGTCCCTTTGTTTCAACAGTAATCTGGGTGCATCGTAAGTATCAATGCAATAAGTGATGTTTTTCCTTTGTAGTACAAACGTTGTAGCTATGGTGGTTAAGAATGTTAGAGAAATATGGCACACAGAGGAAATACTGGCATAGTAAAAGGCATTAACTTCCTCTGCAAGCCTTGCTTCTTATATAACTTTAATTAGATCATTTTTCTGTGCTGTAGATTTCAGTTCCCCTTGCAAATAAAAAAATGAGCTCTGAACCCAGCATATAGGTTTCACTCATTTAAAACAAAAATAGATCTGTAGTACCTCTATCGTGTTACCTTTCAGTTGGCATTAACCCAGATGAGCTAGTCAGTATGATGAAGTACTTGAAAGATTTGACTTTGTTTTCTGCTAATATATATAGGTTGTTCCAAAAGTAATGCCCCCTATTTATTTTTATGGAAATTAGAATAGATACAAAGAGCACAATAAAACTACTTGATAGGGCAAATTCTCAGCTACAAAACACTTTTTTTCAATATAGCTGCTGCCATTAACCAGCAATGAACAAGAGCTGACACGCCACTGTTGTAAAAGTCTGCACCAGTGAAGGTGACACACTGTACCCATCACCTTGCTGTCCTCGCATCCACTGTTTGGTCTCCATAAACATTCAGCAAGTGTTGATGAATGTCAATGGATGCCATTTTTTCCACAGGGAAGAAATCATTGACACACCTTTGCTCCACGTGCACTTCCACGTCAGATGCCATTTTGTCAGACTGTCTCATTGCTGCTGTCACACAGTGACAAAATGTAACAGAATACTGGTGGGTAGTTTCAGCCTCCACTGTCATCCCACCAACATCTGCCTCTGAGATTGTGGACCAACAATCATAAAATAGGAGGCATAGCTTTTGGAGCAGTCGTCATACCTTCTTTCAGTAATTCATAGCTTTTGTCTGTTCGATCATTTGAGTAGCTTTAGGAGGCACAACAGTCATGTCCTATTAGGCATCTTTCAGCTGTATAGCTTAATCTTTGCACATAGGAAGAGTTTCTGAAGACATCTGTATAGTAATGTGTATTTAGATGATAGGATTAGGGAGCCTGTTTTCTAACTGTTTTGTCCCAGCACTGAAATTCAAGCACAGATCAGCAACAACCAAAATGCTGGTGTGTTATAAACAACATTTGGTAATAATCTAAAACAGCACCATATGGACTTCTGTGAAGAAAGTAAACTCCATTGCAGCTAGACCTAGTACATTTCACTGGTAATTCAGACACAGTTGAGGCAGGCATGTTGGGTTGCCCAGTTCTCATTTATTTCTGTGCAATCAGAGCATACTGAGGATGTGGTGAAGATGAATTTAGGTTTGCAAAATTTAGTTTAGCAGAAGGAAAAATCTCCTTGGATATTTCCATGAAGAAGCTAGTACTGTATACCTTGAGCTAGGACTGAAAAATGAGTAGCAAATCAAAGAAATATTAAATAATTTTTTGTATAGTTGCTCATCTAACCTGTATCATCCAGATGTGTATTTAATGAGTAAGCAATATTCAGTTAAAGAGTAAGAGGTAATATTAATTCTATTTTCTAACTTCAGTGTTCAATATTTCATGTCAACATTTGTTTGTGCAATAGTTATCCTCATAAGGACATTGGGTAACTAGGTATAAATTATGTTTATGAATTATTTTGATAGGTTAAATTCATTGTTTTAGAATGAAAATCATGTTTCCACAGCAGGAGGTATCTATGCAAACATATACTTATGACAAGAGAACTCTTATTAGATTGTAAAATTTTAGTGTTTTAGAAGAAATATTAGTGCTTTTTAACATCTTGCTGGTATTCTTTTCAGGAAAAAAAAAATTAAGGAATAATTCCAAATGTTATCTTATTTTCTGTTTGTTTGTTTTTTTTTTTCCCTTTTTCTTAATTATTTGTATGATGGAATATATCAACTCCCAATACAATCAAAGTCTTTTTGAGACTAATTCTGGGCAATCATCTGCCTGTAACATAGAATGTGCAAATGCCTCTAAGATACCATAAAAATCTCTAAAATTTGATGATTAAAAGGCTTATTTTAATATGTATTCTCAGATTCACATTCTCGTTAGAGAGGGAAAATTTTAAAAAGCACAAAATGGATGACTCAAGAATCAATTTAGTGTGGAGTGTAATCAAACAACAGGGCTACCTCAGAGGCATCTATCAACAGAAACCGCCAACTATCACCACTACATTCTCTTCAGGAGCCAACCCACTAGTCTAGGTGTTACCGCTGGAAAATATATAATGCAGCTTCACATTAGGATTTGAGAACTGCCAAGCATATCTCCAGAGTAACTTTAACAGTGATTACACTTGATGAGGGAGGCAGAGGAAGTATGGGCATGTGCCAGCAGCGCTAGGCGGATAAGACCAACATTGAAGGTAAAGTATATTTATGTGAATTTTTATTCTGGCATTAAACAGCAGTTTTTCATAGGATGAGCTTTTGCCTACAAAAGTCTCAGGTGTTTCTGCTTAGTGCCAGTCTCTTTTTGTAAATATCTAGACTTCTAATTATGTCCAGTAGTCTACATAACAAGGAAATGTTTGAAGGCACTCAAGACAGTAAAAACCATCATCATGAATTGCCTCTATGATACGTTTCAGTTCTCTGAAATTCCCAAATGAGAAGGGCTATTTTAACATGCATGCATAAGCGGTTTCACATTTAGCTGGAAGGGAAAGTCGAACTTGTGAAAAAGTAAGAACTTTGCTTCGGATGGAGGAGTGTTGTAGGCTGCAGTCCTAAGGATTGTGGGATAGTAAGTGTCAGCACTTACTGAAGGAGTATACTTTATTACTATATTTTATTTTCGTTATCTAGTGCTTCAAGTTAACACCCAGTCCGCAACAATCAGAGTCAGCAAGCAGATGTATAGCCATGAAAAATGTGCAAAGCAGTTCCATATGGTCCCACTCATCAGAAGTCACTGTAAAAGGACAAGCTGAAGCTTGTTAAAGAATTTTTGCTTTTTATCACAAGGTAGGAAAGTCTTATCTGCATAGGAAACTAGAAATAAATCTGTTCTCTTATTCAGGCCTACTTTGGTCTTCTGTAGCTTTTGTGTTTGTCATTGGTGGGGAAATGCCTCTGTATTTATGGACTGCATGCTAAGCATGTTTTTTTTTTCTTTTTTTTCTTTTTCTTTTTTTTTTTTTCCTGAAGTGCTCCTTTTAAACTCTTCCGAGACAGCATAGAAAGACTCCTTAGAATGAATGTAGCCCTGAAGTGGGAGGAAAATTTTGTCCTGGAAGGAAAGCGAGAGGAAAGCCTTCTGAGAAATAGTACTGTGCTGCTTTTAATGCTTACTACATAAACAAAGCCATCTAAATCTAAAAAAGTGACCATGCCTTGCAAGCAGAGTTTCTCAGTGGGAAACCATTTGCCTTCCATTAGGAATGATGGCTCAGTGATCACAGCAAAATACTCCAGCAAAAGAATTAAGTTATGTCTGAATTTAAGTGAGGATAGATGTGCAATTTCCATGTTTTCTTTTATTTAATAAAGAAAATAAGAGTATCATTTTATGCTAGGGGTGATCTTCACTGCTGGAAGAAGACCTAGCCAAACAGGGTAGTGAATCATGACAGAGCCTACTGCAGTACCAATGGTTTCAATAATTTTTCAGGAGGAAGATTGTAAACTAAATCTGTAAAATCCCTATTTATGAGAAAGTATTTCAGTCTGTATAGGAGAAGGTAAAAAATAATTTATAATAAATAATTCTACCAAAAAAAGAAAAAAGAAAAGAAAAAAGAGGAAAAACAATTTCATGTACCCTCAATTTTTGGAGCTTCAGGTAGAGAAATACCTTTGAATAAATGTGGGATATTTTCATCAATTTTAGTCTATTTACTCACTTGAAGATCAATACAGCGAAGAGTTGTTTGGTCTTACATCAGCTTGCTCTCCTGTGTAGTCTGAATGATTCTATGGTCAAAAAAAGAAAATTTCAGAAACTAAAATAAAAAGAGAGAATAAAGAGGTTTTAAGCCTTGAAAAGCTTTGAAACTGGTGGGTAAAAAAAACAGTTCAGGCCACAGTGATATTCATTGATCAGTCTTCATTCATTTTATCAAAAAGAAAAAAAAAACAACACCCAAAACACAGGAGAACTGTTCACATCTGAAAAAGTGTTATTATTGAGGGAATGTTTATTTCTTTCAAGTTACGAGTTTTTTCTTATTATTTTTTCTTGATCTTGATTTTTGACTTTTAGTCTTAGTTCACTCAGGCTACGAGTTTAAAGGCATTAAGTTCACAAAATAGGATGCAGTCTCATTCCTTGAAGAATTTGGTATGCATATAAGGAGATACCTGTGCAGTCAATTTTTAATGAGGCCAATAAATGAATACCCTCTGATCTCAGCTAAAGCAAATATTTTCCACACTACTGAAACATCTGCTGATTGCAAAAGAGTATGATGTCATAACCACTGTCCTCCCGAAGTAGTTTTTACAGGTTGCATACTGCTACCATCTTTTTCCCATTGCTTTCATCCCACCGATGGAAATTTAGACATTACTAAGGTAATAGAAAACATAAGAAATCTTGAAATCAGCAGTTTACTTTGCATCCTTTCTAGCTCCTAATGACGTTGGGATGATAGATCATGTGTATACATTGCAAATAAGAATAGCAGTCATCATCTCATCATTTTAATTCTTGTATACTGTACCTGAAATTAACTGAATACTGCTCCTAAATTTGCTTTTTCAGTGTATAGATGGTGTATTGTAGACACAGTTTGACTCTATAGTTCGTGGGTGGATTGGTCATAGCTGATCAAATAGGCTATTTGAATAACCAGTATAGAATTTAGACTTTTGTTTATACTGAGAAAACTGTTGTTTTTATGTGCTAGATCCATCAGCAAAGGAAATATTTTCTCTTAACTGCAGTTCTCCGCTTCAGTGCTTTGACAGTAAATATAGAAGTAAAAAGCAAATTTTCGCAGGTTCAAACACAGATGGCATGTCATTGATAGAGAACAGAAGTGTATCTTCAAGTAGACATGACAGAGATCATGGCCATAGTCAGCATTCTTAGAAACAGACATGATGTAATCTCAGACAAGGTCACTGGTGTAAAAATGTTCTCTCTATTTATAAGATTTTATATAGCTGTTAGAGTAGTAAAGAATAGTATGTAGAATAAAGCTGCTTCTCAAAAAGCTACTCGTCCTAATAAGGTTTCTGGTATGTAGTTTAGAGCTTGCCATTTTTCTCTATTCCTTTTTTAAGTCTTTGTTCAGGGTAATATTTTATATTCACAGAAAATATTACTATAGGACTCCAGAAGGATTTTACGTTCTTAGGTTTTATCTCCAACTATTAGACTTCCAGATCATAGAAAGTCTATCACCTAATATACCTCTCCCAGTGTATTTAGGTCCTTCATACTTTGATGACAAAATAGCTTATTACTTATCTAACGTTCAAGATTAATTTTCATTTATCTGGCTTAGGTTGGAAGGGACCTTAAAGATCAATGAGATCCAACCCCATTCCATGTGTAGTGTTGCCACCCACCAGGTCAGGCTGCCCAGGGCACCATCCAACCTGGCCTTAAATGCCTCCAGAAACAGGGCACCCATAACCTCTCTCATCAGTCCATTCCAGTGCCTCACCACCCTCTGAATAAAAATTTTCTTCCTAAATCTACCCTTTTTTTTTCTTTAAAGCCATTCCCTCTTGTCCTATCACTATCAGACTGTTTAGAAAATCAGTCCCCCTCCTGCTTGTAAGCTCCCTTCAAGAGCTCAAAGGCCACAATGAGGTCTCCTTGGAGCCTTCTTCTCTCCAAGCTAAATAAGCTTGGCTCCCGTAGCCTGTTTTCATAGGAGAGGTGCTCCAGCCCTTTGATCATCCTTGTGGCCCTTCTCTGGACTCTCTCCAACTGCTCTGCATCCTTCCTGTACTGAAGGCTCCAGGCTTGGACTCAGTACTCCAGATGGGGCCTTACAAGGGCAGAATAGATCCTGAAGCTCTTGTGCACACATTTCCAGTATTTATTCCAGTATTTTCAGAGAATTTTCTTTGCCATTCACTGTCAGTAAAATTGATTGTTAGAAGTGATTGACATCACTGGCTGATATGACCGACTGAGATTCTTAACGTAATGCCAACTTTATTTATCATTTTGTTTTGTAGATGTTTGCAGTCACTTAGTTTCCTGCTTAGGTTGTTGGCATATATATCTTTTTATATCATTAAATATTAGTTTGCAGAGCTATTTTCAGGAAAAGCAATAAAGGGTTTTCTCAAAGTTATCTCACAGCCTCAATGTGCTTAGTCTCCTATGTCCTCAAAGAGTGATGTTAGAGGAAGACAGCTAAGAAAATATCTCCTTTCTTCCATTCTATCTTCTTGAAAAAAAAAGAGTCTATTACAGACTCCCAGAGATGGGCATCTGGGAGAAAGAGGTGAGAACTGGTGAAGTTATAAAGAAGCATAATGTCCTGTTGTGCTCAGAGTCTGAAGAAGAAAACAGAGTTGTATGAACTCTGAAGTTCAAATTTAGCCTAGGTGATCATTTATTTTCTTTGACTAAAGTGAAGCCAATCTGAGGTAACTCCATAAATGACACAATATCTGACTATTGGACCTTAAGATGGAGGACATCAGTGGACTGCTTTCTGTTGGAAATGGAGATATGAACAGATTTAACTGCAGACCTACAGCTCAAGAAAAGTGCTGTATGAGAACCCTGAATATGAGGTTGAAAAAAATGTGAAGTGATAGTCCAATAAGACTATTCTGTGGCAGTTCAGGTTAGAAAAGAGAAAACTCTAAATGACTGGCAGCCAGAGAGGAGAAAGAGGTTAAGAGGTGAGAGGAAAGCAGAGCCTTCAGGGAGCAATTGATTTCCTTGTATTCAATTTGTTTGTGTTTTTCCATCAGTGGGGAATGACCATAAGTCCACCTACAGTTTTGATCGACTCTGCATGACTTCTTCAGTCTGCATACCAGAGAGGTGAGCATTTCTGACTTTCAGCGACGCAACAGAGGGGAATTCTATGTGGATTCTGACTGTGCACACAGTATCTGAAAGTGTGCATGTTAGGAAATGGGACAAAGACTTTTGGATCCAGTTCAGTAATATATATGTGTGTGTGTGTATGTATGTATGTACGTATGTATATCGACAGAGTATTTACTTTCTCCATTGTGGAGGTAGCTGAAAGGCCAAACTCCAAAGGCTTGCTTAAAAATGAATGTTTACCCTTCTAGAGATTGCTTTATGACACATGCAGAGCTCTCATTTATTTGGTGAGTTTTGCATTAAACGCTAAATGTGAAACATGAATTCAACTAAACCAAGAAATAATGATATTTAAATGATGTTTAGCACGGTCTATTGGGATAGGATAAGAGGAAATGGTTTCAGACTAGAAGACGGAAGTTTTAGATTGGATATAAGAAAAAAAAGTTTTTTACAATAAGTGTGCTGAGGCACTTGTACAGGTTGCCCAGTGATGTGGTGGATGTCACAGCTCTTGGAGACATTCAAGGACTGGCTGGACAGGGCTCTGAGCAACCTGATCTAGCTGTGAATTAACCTAAATCCCTGTTCATTGCAGGAGAGTTGGACTAGATGGCCTTTAAGGGTCCCTTCCAACTCAAATGATTCTATTATTCTATGAATGTCAGTACCTGTGCGTGGTTTTTATCTCATTGATATCATAATTTTGGAAGGTTTTATGTATGACGTTAATACAAACTGTAGAGTAAATTTTCATGTGGCATACAAAAAGACTCAAAGTATCGTAGGCATTTAGGTTAATTTCATGAAAGATAAAGAATTGTCTTAAGTTCTAGATTGTTTATATTCCTGAGGCATTTTTTGGGTTAATGTGAAGAGACTAACTGGTCATGTTAATGTGCTTGCCAAGCAAAGTCGCTTGGTGTAACAGGGTGTTAGACCAACATTATTTTTTGCACAGCTCCATAGTAGCCCAGTACTCTAAGAATTAGGTACATAAAAGTTAGATACATATAAAAGAACCACCACCATATAGAAGGAGTATCTTCCTGATCCCAGTCAGAATGAGCACAAGGTGGAAGGTTGTTTGGAGACAGAGTAGGTGCATGTGTGAGGGAACTGTTCTCAATGTGAGAACTGATTCAAAAGAATGTGCCACTTCAGAAGACTGTTTAGGAGTGATCAAATATTCCGGAGAAATGCTCTAGCAAATCACAAAGGCAGCTGGTAGGCAAATGTAGATGAGAATATAAGACTCTGAAGTTGTACAAAATATTTGTAAAACAGTCCTGAATCAGTTAAACGCCTGTTCACTTTCAAACCTTGAAAATGACATTGCTTGAATGACAAATGTCAACAATATGCAACACAATGGAAGACTAATCTGTATAAAATTGATTACTTTTGAAAGTATACTTGAATGCTTTCATCAAATACAAATGCACCATATCTACACCATTCCTTCCTCATGATTTTGGTATCTTGATTGAATTATAACACAGACAAATATTTATATTGTCAAGACTTCCAAGACTTTTCTGCTAGTATGTAGATGTTGCTGATTAGGTCTACAGTAGTTTTTATTGTGCTGGTTAACTGCCCTTTCCATGGTGGTCTATGCTTTTCAATGACAAATGACTCTGTGTAATTTGGGTGCTATATCATTAAGACAAGGAAGGGTATTTATGTTTTCCTGTACGCAGTGTAACTGTGAGTGCACACTCACTTTGGGGGAATTATGTGCTTATTATGACAAATAGTGCATTTTCAAGTATTTAAGATTTTTTGAAAAGAATCCCTCCTCTATGTATATATTGAAGGTATTGCTGTGACACAGCATGAAAACTTATGGTTTATAACTTATGGTATAGTTATCTGAAAAAACTTGTCCACTCCCTATAACATGTTTAGATTTCTTTTTTAGACTCTATAAAATTTTAGCTAGCACTAAACATAGAACTTCATTCATCATCACGCAAGCAAAGGCTGCCAAAGGAAGCCTACTCTTCCTGAGCTAAAAGTGGCAACACTCCAGTATTGGCAGAAATCAAATGAATCATTTCCTGCTTTTAGTTTTAGATAAATAATCAAAAAAGATTGTCTAGATTCTGATCCAAAAGTAATTTTTCATAGCAAGGAATAAGACTACAGCTACAAAGACTTTAAATGGGGAATGTTTTCCTGTTAATTACTTGACTGGAAAGGCCCTGAGGAGCATATAGTCAGATCAAACTATCAAAATCCAATTTAAAATAAAATGTTAAATAATCATATTGGTTTCTAGGTAGAGTAACATGAAGTGCACTGAAACACAGAAGTCTGGAGATTTCCTCTGCTCTTATTGCACTGTATGAATGTATCCCTACAGGTACTTGTTGGTTCTGCCCCCTCTGAAGGCAGAGCAGATGCAGGGGCTGTCACTGGTGAGAGCGGATAGTAGTGAATGTGGAGAGGTACATAATTAGGAATTGTCATCTGAAACTCTCCCTTGTTCTTTTATTTCTTTCCTCTCTAGTATCCAGCATGAAGAGAGTGTCAGGACAGTTGACAAGGGGATGTGTGGCTGCATCTGCTTATGTGTGGTAAGGGGAGAGCTAGTATAAGGAACTGGAGAAGTGTTGGATGAAGTAACCCTGAAACCACAAGTGGAGAGTATGAAATGAACAGAGGGAAATGTGCAGACCAGGAAATGAGAGTACAGCTGAAAAGGAGAGAGTAGTGGTATGGCAGTGGCCAGAAGAGAAGTGTTGAGAAGGTTTGAACTGAAGGAATTACTAGAACTGTGCTGAGCTCAAAGGGATGTAGAATGGTGAGAAAGGGCAAGGGCAGTGATGTAACAGATGAGACTTCAGACAAGAAGAGGACAGGTTTCACTGCTTGTGAGAGCACCTGTGAGCCTCATCCTTCTTTTGGTTTCACTTTAATAGCCAT
Organism: Tragopan temminckii; assembly: GCA_028571105.1. Classification (NCBI taxonomy): domain Eukaryota; kingdom Metazoa; phylum Chordata; class Aves; order Galliformes; family Phasianidae; genus Tragopan; species Tragopan temminckii. The sequence continues at coordinate 54,206,086 of JAOWBP010002392.1, forward strand.
GAAACTCACACATGAAGCATGTTTCTTACCCAGTTGTCATACCTGCCTCACCTAATGGATGATGACCTTTTAATGTGAGTTTATCATGCCATCAGCAACAACTGCTTCTTTGGTCTCTACGGATGTTTCTCACAACTATAACAGTTAGGCGCCAGCAGTCCTTTGGGAAATGTTACAGATCTCAGATGGATAATTTCATATGACAATTTCCTACTTTCACAACAAAACAACTCAGTATTTTTTCAATAGTAGTGTATAATGGAGTCTAGTTTGGCAACCCAACAGAATGTGAGCTCTAGCGGAGCTTGGCTACACACAAAACAGTAAGATGAGGTTGAATCATGGCACTTATGATAATGAAGTCTTGCAGTCCATGTTACTCCTATCAACAGGGATGGAATAATCACTGTGCAACTGGGATTCTCTAGCACTTACCCAGCTTTGAAAATAAGTTTGCTCACAGCTGGGCAATCTCCCACTCCCTTACGGGAATGCTCCAGGACTGGAAATATGAGATATCTCAGACACAGCAACAAAGCAAATCCAGTTATCCTCATTCTCAAGATACGATCTAAATCATGAAAAATTTCTCTGTAATGATTGCTTCAGCGGAAGAGTAATAATTTATATATGTAATATAAAAATTATATATTACAGTTTTGTGGCTGAATCTAGATTTTCAGTTTAGGATTTTGATTGTAGGACAGAAATCTATAAAATTGTCTTTTCTGAGTTTATGACCCCAAACCCCAGCATTCTTGCACAAATCACAAAATTACAATTCTGAAGGGAATGTTTTTCTGAGATTTTGTTTGGATCTGAGTGAGGCATTTTTACTCATTCTAGGATCCAAATCACAAGGGTATTCTTGGCATAAGTCTTGCAGTTGAAACCACTTAGAAATATGACAGAAAATTGACTCGATATGTGGTTTTGGATCATTTCAAAGAGTAAAAGGTGTGATTGGCTGTCATTTCTTGGACACAGCATGCTATTAACTCCTTGAATATCAACAAGAAACAGAAGAACAGCATAATTGCATCTTTACAATTCATACAATCTCAGCATGCATTCTGAAATCACTGTCAATACGTGGATGCCAGGATATTCATTCTCTAACCACGACACTAGTAACTGCTAACATTGTCAAATCTGCTGATTTTATGGCTAGGCATTTGAGATCTAATATCCTTCTTAATATTTGAGCATCTAAAATAAAATAGTACATAAAACAATAATTCAAAATAAATAAAACAGTGCCTCAATTATTGGTTGAATGTCTGCTTTTGTGGTTGCAGAAAGAAGCTTAAAAATGTGACCATACTACAGACAGAGAATAATATAAGTAAAGTCACTTTCTTTATAAATCTGAAGTGCAAGCCAGTCTTAAAACTTTTGGGATCTGACTCATGATTTTTAAGTGCTTGGGATTGGCAGTAATGTACTAATATGTTTTATATCAAAATTCAGCTTCAGAAAAATATAACTTTTACCGTCTACATATTTATAGAGTGTGTCTTGCTACAGGAATATAAGACATAGAAGTAGGGGCAAAATATGAAGGATCCCTCCCAAAACCAAATTCTTTCAACATTTTTGCTCATGGAAGTACAGTCTGAAGGAGCATCCAGGTTTCTAATCTTGTACCATGGGGTAAAGCTTGCCTAACATGGTGAGTATGACTTTGCAGAGTGGTTGCTCCATTCCCTTCCTGCTGTGGCATTACAGCTGGCTCCATGGGGAAGCACTGAACACCCTGAAACTACCTTATCTCTGCATCCAGCCCAGGCTGTGAGTGAATACCACACTTCTGCCCACAGTAATGAAGCCCAGTGTCTTCCAACATAAATATTGTTTCTTGGTTACTAATATAAATAAATGTATTGCACATTACATTTTTGGAGAAAAATGTGCAAGACCAACATTTCTACAGTCAAAAGAAGAGGTCCTCCCTCTGTTTTTCTCTCCAGTCTTCATGCATGCAAACTTCCCCTTGAGTCACCAGGAAGTTACATGACTACAAAAACCCTATAAAATCAAGCAAAAGCATTTTCTGAAAATAATTACTAGATTTTGATAAAACTTTTTTTCAGAGAGTAGAAATATCCTGGTATTTCCTCTATTTTTTAAAATGATATTTTAATGAAATAGTTATAAGTTCTTCAGTTTACAATTCTCTGAAGAGAAAAATGAATCACTTGTTCATTAAATGGAAAATAAGATAAATAAGAAGATAAATAGCATAGTGAAGAGTGTGATTTATTATTGTTCACATCCTATGGTATGTCTTCAAAGTCTTTCAATACTTTGAATAGGAAACAAAACCCATGAAGATACCTTTATTTGATGAATTTCTACTGTTCCAGTAATTCCATTTAAACTTACCTTAACTGTATTCTTCATAACTGCAATAGATAAAAGTGATGGGAAGAAAGAGACAAGTAGAGAAGAAAGAAAATCTGTATTATCAAGCTTTAAAAGCCAGCTAACTGTTTTTATATTAGGATTGGGACTGAATTATCTTCTCATAACCAAAGCTAAATCTGTGGTTTGTAAAGAATTAGTGGTAGGTCAGTGTTAACACTTTGTTGTTTGGATTTTATTAAATGAATCACTTGAAGGCATAAAACTGTGGTCATGTTATGTGTGAAAGAATTCACCACTCTTGTATGTGTATCATGTAATAAGTGTTTTAATAATAGTGTTTTCTCATTTTAGTTGTGTAAGGTGAGGTTGCAGATCTCTTTCTTTACTTGGTGGAAACCAGCGTGGTTGCATTATTGTTGATTTTTGTTTTATTTTAATTTAGTTATTTCTTTTCTGGTTTTGTGCAAGGTGTTGGTTTGGGATGTGGTATTTTGAAGCCAAAAAGCCAAATTCTCTACTGATGTCGCAGTCCTGGTTTCAAGGCTTGAGTGCAGGGAAGAAGCTTTAAAAATGCCTTAGGCTACACTTTTTTTCCCTCCTTTGTAAAGGAGGTTGCCTCACTGGGACAAACCTCTTGTTGATGCTATCCCCATTTTTTTTTTTTTGTAGATGCCTTTATGGAAATTCACACATGACCAATACTGCTAAGCCTTAGAGAAGTAGGGTTTTAATCAGTGTCTCACTTTTATTATTCACACATAGGTAAATATTTCAGATGTTAGAAGGAAACTTACTGCCTGCTTTTCACATATTTCTTTTAATAACAGTGTAGCTCAAGAGGAGAGGGGTAGATGGGGATTTGAACTGTGGTCTTAGAAGTGCCTGTTTACCAATCACCACAAAAGGAGTTTGGTCACGTGACTTTAAGGAGTCCTAATAATTCTCCTGGGAAAAGAAGTCCAGCGTACAGATATATGAGTGCCTAAATTAGGTATCCAAAATGAAAAGCATTAATTCTGATGTTAGTCTGAATTTATTAAGGACAGTGTTTGTCTGTGGTTTCTGTTGTATTTGTTTTGGTGTTTCTGTGCATGGCTAAGATGTACTCCTTGAGGTATTCCCAAAGTATGATGCTGTGTGTATTTCTATGCAACTACTTCCATAAAAATGTATCAGAATGCTAAAACAAGATAATGTTTAATGATAGCACAGCAAGTTTAAAGTGTGAATTTGGCGCTGCTCAGTATGTCAGGTCATGTTTGAATTTGACGTTCCATCCGAGGATTATCTGAAACAGTATCAAATTAAACTATGGACAATTCTCGGCTTCCTAGAAGATTTCCATTAGTCCATGTTTTGCAACCTGTATTTGGTAAATAACTGTCTAGAGCTAGAGGCTAAACTAAATGAAAACAAACTGTGTGAGTTAGGAGCTATGAGAGAAACAAGCAAGAAAAAATGGACTCCTCTACATGAACAAAACAAAGATCTTCTAGCTCTGCTTACGTGCAAACTAATTTTTTGTAATATAAAAGTGAAGACAGGCTTAACACCATTTCATAGTTCTGCTAAGATGCAAATCTACTGAGTGTGGAACCAAAGACAGTTGTAATCGAATTATTATTATTATTTTTTTGAAATCTATCTTTCTGTAATTTGTGGGCTCCATAGACCATTACTTACCAGAGACAGAATAGATGACAAAGTATTCTACCAGGAGAACGTGGACTCCTTCTATTCAAGGTGTGCTTGGTGTCAAAGCATGACACAGGTGGAATCACCATTACTATCTACTAATTGATATGAGGGGGAGCAACCATAAAACTTGGGAACCATTTTAAAGTTTAGCTGGAAATAAGTACAAAAACAACAAAAACCACCCCAAAAAAATCCAAGAAATGTGTAGGAAAGAGATCAAAGATGAAGTAGCTGGTGGATGTACTACTCAGATAGGAATCTGAGGAACACTTAATATATTATTGTGCACCTGAAAGCATTCACAAATCATCAGTCAATTCTAGAATGTCATGAGATTAAGAAATTTTTTAATATACTAAATATACGACTGATTTTGTACTTTAAAATCGCAAGATCAGGGAATATTGAGTCACGTATTTTTATACTAAGTTGCAAGACATAATATTACATTTGAAAAGAATGAAAGCTAAGAGTCTTATTTTGCTCAGGAAAAGAAAAAGAATTTTGAAAAAACACTTGGGTGACTTGAAATAAAAGTCATAAAATTTAGCAAGGTAGAGATAGAGTGATTTGGAAAGTACTGTAGCTGAGGAAAATTGCTGTCGGTCAGTATGTGAGAATTTGAAAATAAGGTTATTTCATTTTTATGAAAACAGCAGTAAGCATGTATAGGGCTGAAAAAACTCTGGTAAGTTTAGAGTTCTGATATTTGACTTCTCCATGAAGGATTTTTGTTTTATGAAAAATGTATTTATTACTCATAAATATTAGTTTGACTATTTAGTCCTATAATTTTCAAGAAACTGATTGAGTTTTCCACTTGGCTGTGCTCTTATCCTGTATTATTTGTCTCATACTACATTTTCCTGTTTGGTTTAGGAATGGAGGCAATAGCAAGGAGTATTCTTTTGATACAAAACTTCTGGATAGGAGAAAAAAATATGTAAATACTCTTTTATAATGAATCTTATAGTATCAAAAAGACACATGAAAAATTGCTTAAATTATATAAGTGATATAGACAGACAATAAACATATTATATTACATCATTTTGAGATCTGGATCTGAAACTATTTCATCTGTTTTGTGGTGGAGCTAAAAACCTCTTAAAACTCTAATTAGCAATGGTTGATTATGAAAGATTTTATTTTTGAATAGAATTTAAGAATTTTTAATTCTTTTTTTTCTTGCATTATAAGATGAAGAATCCAAGTTGCTGAGACTTTTTCATCACCCTGTTGTTGAATGCTGAACAATTATTTTATGTTTTTTATTTTTTTCTAATAAAAAAATGCCCTCCTCCTTTCAGCTAGGCAATTAAATGTCAAGTTTCCTCCTGAAGGGCACATTTTATGGAAACTTATGAATCTCTGAAATTAAGTTTGTAATGGAAAATATGACAAACTTGACTATGGTAATGCAAAAATACATTCCTAACACTTAATACATGAAGGACTGAATATATAAAATATATTTCCGATATACTACATGTTTGTTGCATATTAAACACTTAAAAATGGAAAAAGCAGCACATATTCCAACTGTTTTTTTAAATATTTATGTAATATAGCCAGAATACATTGAAAATTGTGGGACTGAGGAGTACATGGTAAGTGTTTAAACAACATCAAATGCAATAAAACGTTTCATTTGAAATGTTAAGCAGGTGATGAAAATGTCATGGAGAATTACTATTTGGTTTGCTATAAAATAATATAATTAGGAGAAAATGCATAAGGAATATTTAATCACTAAAATAGAACTTGCATAAATAAGTTGTGTTTGCATTTGTTCACATATTCAGTTTTGCAGCAGGTCAGAACTTTTACCTATAGATGAACTGAGGTGCTGTGGCACATTCTGGTGAGACTGGACACTTCCATCTTCATAAGCATTGAGATGTGTGAACAGCACAGCAGCTCATGGCATGCATTCTTGCCTCCTTCCAGGCAGACTGAGGAACAGAGGTTATATGGGAAATGTTTCCTTCACAACCTCTTTCAAATATGAACATGCCAGAGGAGGTCGAAGAAGAAAGGTGAAAGCAAATGAATCTCCTTCAAGGTAAGGTGGCAAAGAGCAACAGAGGTTGGCAAAAAAGATTAAAAGAGAAATGTGCCTGGCACCTTTAGGCAGTGATTAGACTTCATCACTAAAAATAGAAAAGAAAAAAAGTGAATTGGAGGGAGATATAACTCATGGGTGAGTAATGTGGTCTGTCCATTCATTAGACAAATGGAAAATGCATGTGCTCTACACGTTGTCTTGTAGCTCATTTTTATGTTCAGGAAGGCACACAGAGATTTGAGGGGCATTTTGATCCTAGGTCCTTAATACAATTTAATGTTTTTGATATAAATGATATTTTAGCATAATTTTAGAAGCTAAAATAAAGCAATTAGTGTTACCATTTCATAAACTCCTTTTTCTAGAGCAGTTTCCTCTCCACTGACATATACTATTTTTCTCCTCTAGTTATCTATGACCCTTTCCATCTTGCGTCCTGTCCTACTAGCAGCTCCTGAATAATCGCTTATGTTTTCTCTCAAAATACTTATTCAGCTACCTTGCCTTCCTTTGCTGGCACCGAAGAGTTACTGCGCGAGGAGAAAGGTCTTTTCTATTCATGAAATAATAGTCCTTGTTATTATTTTGAGAGCCAAAGTGAGTTGCTGCTACTTCCTCTATCCTTTTCCTTCAGTCATAAGATGTTTTAATTGCCCTGCCATTTCTTCTTTCTCCTTGAGATTAGTTTCATTTTCAGTGGATATACTTAAACAAGTCTTGGACTTGAGTCAGTTAAAAACTCTGCTTGTTTGGCCTCTGTATCATGGAAGCACAAACAAAGCAGCTAAACACTGTGGAAAGTTGTTGTTCTGTGTTTTCACTGGCCACGCATAAAGTTCTGCAGTGTAGAATCCAAACATGTTTTGCTTAGAGTGGTGTCTGCTGGAATGATATCCTTTGTGGTCATATGCTAAACTGTGGGTAGACTATAAGCTACTGTTACTTCTTTTTGCTCTTCTCAGTAGTTGTTCTTGGTAGTAGAATCAAGTCTAAAGTTCAGACTCTGTGTCTAGATCCTGCTAGGAACAATCTGGAGAAGACCTAGAATTGCAAGAATTTCAGTATTGGTATTTGATAGTTAAGACCTCTTCACATTAACCTTGAACCCACTCACTCTGCTCCTTTCTCCTTTTACTGTTGAAAAGAAAACAAATGAAGTCCATGCGCAGAAGTTTCACTTTTTTACTTAATAGTTTTTCTTCAAAAGCTGATGACTTGTTATGAAATATTCACTTATATCAAAAGTTTTCCTTGCCTCTGTTAAAATGACTGTTATTATGTAACTCAGTTACTTCTTAACCAACAGCTATATTGGTTTAATTTTCCCTACTTAAAAACTTATGCACAGCCTTCCAAACTGCATTAAGCTAACAAAGTTCGCATTTGGACTCAACTTTAAACTATCAAAACTACAGATTTTGGAGTACCAAATGCTTTACAACGATACAGATAGAAGTGGCAACTGAGCCTTACATATATGGCTAGCATGACATCTTTAAATATTTTATAATGAATATTTTTTTCAGATAAAATGGAATGATTGAGTATTTATTACTTGCAGGCAGTACGTAGGCCCACTGTGTATGTAATATTCTATCAGAGGACTGTTTTAATATTCTGGGATAGGCTGGTGGTTTTAATGACACTTTAATCTATGGTAGAAAAAAATATATATCCGTGAAAGGAGAAGCATCAACATTTTAGTAGTCACATTTTAGTCCTTCTGGTACAATTCAGGAGGAATGCATGGAAGGAATTCAGAAAACATGATGGATTTTTAATTTCCTTCCTATCATAGGGAAATTTCTGAAATTTGTAATAAACATGGCAGATAATTACACTATCTCTACTTTTCTCATAAAGAGTATTGGACCAAGTAACTGGAAAAGCCAGTTTATTTAACTGAAGTTCTAACTTGATGCCCTGTTAAAAGAATGTTGGTTATTCCTGGATTGTTACAAGGTGTTGAAAACCACCTTGTCTTATTCATGCTGAACTTAGTCACTGTAAGTGTAACTCCTCAAGCAGATTGTGGCATGTTATATAAAAGGCTTCAGAATTTTCTGTGATTAAATGTGATGCTGTTGGGACATGACCTTTTAACAGTGTATTTATTAACATGAATGGGAAGATCTCTGCTAACCTTTTCTTGATCAGAGCTGTAATTGTGAGGGTAGTTAGTAGATGAAAATAAGAATATCACAACTAGCATCAGAAAGAATATTAAACAAAAGTAAGGCAAAGTAGAATACATTTAGTCAGCATTTTTTAATTTAATTTTGACTGCTTATAATAAATGTTTGTACAATGTGCTGAACAGGTGCTTTAAGGGCTAATTTTATTTTCACAGTAGTGGGTGAGATATCACTAATCACTCTCAGAGAGTAGTAGAGAATATAAAGATAAAAGACAATTTTAGAAGTAAACATATTTATTTCATGACAGTGCCTTTCATGCTTACGTTTCCTATGCTCCTGATGATCCAGAGACATCTCTACCCTGGCAATCAGAGGACTTCTATCATAAACTTGCTGCAGGACTCTGGATAAATACAGTTTTCAGCGTAGTCTAGGTGACAGAGTGATTAAAAGCACATTCACATCACAGTGTTGTTTCCAACATCCATAACAGTAAGAAAGATTCATAAACTCAGAGTAAAATGTAGGCACAAATGTTCTCAATTTAGACATGCTTGAGGTAAGTTGGCATCTTTGTTCCCAAACTGGGAATGTAATATGATGTTGTTTACTACTGTTATTCACAAAAGACAGTTCATGAATTGATGTCTATTCCCTTACCAAATCTTGAGCAGTCTGAGAGCCAGGCTTCAACTGCTTGCTGCAGAATGAACTAACATTGGTCAAATTCACTTAACCATTTAGAAAAGACAACAGCTCCATCAAAACCTACCGATTAGCCTAATAGAACAGCCCAGCTCCACGTTCTGTGTAAAAATGGTCTGTAGCCTTTTGTTAATAGGACAGATTAGTATGGTTGTAATTACTTAAGGTTTAACTTCGGTAGGAACAGAGCTCAGTTCCATGCTTTTCATCATATTGGGTGGGCAAAAATGAAATGTTTGTCAGCAGTGAGCTTTCCTTAAATCTGAGTCAAGTGACAAAGTTTCAGACAATCTTGTTGCAGGTTAACATCTGTTTCAGTTATTTGCTCATTGTTCTGAAGTACTTACAATCAGTGCGTTAAGAACACACAGACATATATATTAATGTACACTGGAGACAGGAATAACCTATTAGAAATGTAGGTACAACAGGGTTATAAATGTTACTTGATGTCTTTAAAAGCCCAAGATACCTGACCGGTGTGTAGGTTCTGTTGCTTGATGTAGTCAGGTGATAACATATGTACACTCATGTTGCCTACTTCAGCAAGTGTCAAAAGTTCATGCTAAGTACTACATAAATTATCACCTAATTAAATGCTGTTATGGTTTGGGGTGGGAGGGAAGTGTAAACTTGATTCTCCTTAGAGAGCTATATGCAGAAATATGATGTAGAATTAATTTTACGAATAAAGGTCAAAGATCAAAGTCTGAACGTATTTGTTGGAAGGAGGAACTAGAAGGGAATCTTTGCTTCCCTAATTAAATCCTTTTCTGCTCATGAAAACACCAAGAGGTTCATTTGGTTTTATGTGTGCTCCTCCATTCTGTTGCAGAGATGTCAGGAACACTGGTTACTGGCATTATTTATACCTCAAAGGCTTTCTGGACTTCCCAGTGCTATGCTTGCATCAGTATTTACTGAATCGTAGTTACATTTTTCTGGGTACTTTGTAAATAACACATTAATATTGTAATAGTGCTAAAATTATTTCTTAGAGCTTAGAATTAAATGTTATTATGGAACATAGTTATTTGAAGACAATAAAACTTTATATTTATGTGTCTATCAGTTTACTATGCTCATGCAAACCATCCAGATGTGTTATTTGTGTATTAGACTTGAACACAGATGTACTTCTGCTTGGGCAGGGATGATGTTGTCCTGGACGGCTAGGAATTTTAAAATATAGAATCTGAATTAGTCCAAGGAAATGTTTAAGATCAATAATAATCTTTGGACATGTGAGAATTGGAAATAATCTTTAGAAGAATTTTAGCTGTATTTTATTTGAATTCATCACCCATAATTTTCTCTCTTCCATTTGTCCCAGTTGTTTAGGTGACAATATCAGAATTGTGAAAAATGTTTGTGCGATTGTACCACTGTTTCCTTCAGCTTTTGGCTTACATATTTTGATGAGGCCCAAAGTTTGTTGTTAATGCAGTGATCTATACCGTTTTGATACTTCAGATTAAAATTTCCTTTAGAGCAGGAATAGCATCTAACTGTATTTCAATATACTTAGCAACATGTAATTTCAGTAGTGAATGAAATTTTCAGCCACTGCTGAAGTGAAATAAAATCTGGTAATATTTGTGGTCTCTCAAAGAGAGGGAAACAGAAGCTATGGAACTAAAGTGAGAAAGTCAGGATAAGTTTTAAGAAACACTTTAAAAGGAACCAAACTGTGTTTTTGGGCAATAAAGAGATTTTTCTGGAGCAGTCTGTGGTTATACCACCAAAAACAACAAGGAAGTCAACATTAGCAATGTGACAGTTACAACATTGACTCAGAAAAGTATAAGATAGTTTATTTTTTCCTCAAACTAGACAGCTACCAGCTGAAGGCAGCTGAACACCTACAGACTTCTGTGTTAAAACAACACATGCTAGTGGAAAGAAACACTAACTGAAGTGGGGGAAAGAAATAGTCAAACACAAAGAAGCAAGGTAGACAAGCAGTTTGTTATCCCCACACGCCTCTGTAATCCATCCTTTTCTGCCCTTCAGAAAGATGGAGAGGGGAAAATGCCAGTAAAACGGCAAGCAGTTTTCCATATCAGAAGACCATAACTGGCACCTTAGAGCATCCTTATAAAGATGCCAATGACTGTGCCCTGGAGGAGCCAAATTTCTTCCTCTTCTCTTCCCCAGGTGAAGTCTGAAGCATGTTGGCATACCTGTGTTGGAAAATTTGTATTGGCATTACCAACGCCAGTGACCTAGTTATGCATTCAGACTCTTGACTGAAAAAGAGAGAAGCAGTTTGCAGAGTTCTTGAAGATCAGTGGCACTGCATCACCTCAGTGTATAAGTAATTATATTTTCCTTGACTTTTATGGAGTTTTTTCTTCTGTTTATTTTGCATGATGTTCTTTTACGTATGATTTTTCCAACAAACAAGTAATTAAAGGCACAAATTATATGTATATATCTGCCGGTACAAGGAAATGTGCTTAACCAGAGTGGAAGCATTGTGTAGCTGGAAATACTGCTCAATAATTGCCAGACCAAATGGTTTTTATACTGCTTTACACTGCTTTTTTTGCTTTTTTTTTTTTTTTTTTTTTTTTTTTTTTTTTTTTTTGGGG
>JAOWBP010002392.1:54217755-54229100 GCA_028571105.1 Tragopan temminckii
CCGAGGCGGTGCTGGCTCCGCCCCGCGCCCTCTGACCCGTGCTCCTTAGTTACCGCGCGGGGCGTCACTCCGGGCCGAACCACTGCCGTTCTGAGCGCGGCGCCGGGCTGCACCACTCGCCCTCCTGCTAGGGGGGTGTGTGAAAGTGAAGGCATCACGGCTGCCCCCTGCGTGCGCACGCAGCGGCTGTCGGTCTCGCCGCAACAGCTCCCGTCCACTCCCCCTTTCCTCCCGTCTCTCGTTGGTTTCGTCCGGTGCGGCCCATAGCGACGGCAGCCGCGCTGGGGGAAGATGGCGGCTCCGGTCTGGGCGCCGCGGCCGGCTCCGTGATCGTCCCGCGCTCCTTCTTCTCCCCGCGGCGAGCATGTCTGACTCGGAGGAGGAGGAGAGCCCGGACCGCCAGCTCAAGCTCGTGGTGCTGGGGGACGGCACCGCAGGGAAGGTCAGTGCCGCGCCTGCCTCCCCGCCTTCCTCCCCCCCGGTCGCCCCATGCTCGAGCCGTTCTTCGGCCGCAGCTCCGCTCCGCGCTCGGTGGCCAAACGCTCCGTGAGGTTTCGGTGCCGTCGGCTGTCGTGGCGAGGCTCGCCAACGAGCGGGCGTGCGCGGCTGTAATCTTCTTCTCTTGAGCTTTAATAAACAGAGCGGCTCAGAGCTGCTTTCCAGCTTGCCGGGGAGCTGCGCGCAGGGAGCTCCGTGCAAAGCTCCGTGCCTACGGGGCGCCCGCAGCGCTCTGCGTCACTCTGAGACGCAGCTCCAGGGCTCGGGAAGAACCGGCTGCAGATTTCGGTTGTGCTTTGTTTGTTTGTTTTTTTTTCTTTCTGTAGCCAACGTAAGCGTTATTTAGGAGCAGTCTGTGAATGGAAGCTGTGTGCCAGTGCTGACGCGACGACGTGATCAGTTGTGATTATAGCTGTTGTAATAGGGAGGCTGAGGCCTCTTGTGAGATGCGCCCACAAATCCTTGTTTGGTTGTGTATTTGAAGAACGCAGGTTTACCACTGCTGTTAATTTTTGATAAGGAAGGGAGGCGGGAAGTTTGCCTCATGCAGTTTAGATGGAAAGCAGGATTACTCGAGGTGGTTTAAATGAGCTGCACGTCCTTAACAGAAATAACATGAGAGCGTGATCGTCGCACTTCAGCAGAGCTTTATGAAGCAATAAAAGCTTTTTTTTTTTTTTTTCTTTAGTCATTTGAAATGCGGTTTGAAGTAGTGTTGTGTTTGTATGATGCAGTAGATGGACTGTGTGATGAGAGAATAATAAATGCGCAGGAGTGATGGCTGGAGTGCTGTTTCATGGCTTTTCCCAGGAGTTTTCCATTCAAATGGAAGAATCCTTTCATACTCCCAATCAGCACACTGTGCCATGACCTCTTGCCAAACAGGGATTTTCCAGCATTCTTGAGTTTTGATGCAGATTCATGCAGGTTCCTACCCCTCACTGAATCTCTACTGGCTCCAGGAATCCTGCACATCAAGCGCAACTTATTTTCCGTGAGCAGCAGCTGTGTTGTGGTGGGCTGCTTTTCCTCCCGTCCCCCCTAGATGATGCTGTAATAGAGGCTTCTTCCAGTCGTCTTTATGGCCTAGCAGCAAACACGTGCAATAATGGATTCATTGTAAGATCTTGTAAAATAAAGAAGTGATTGGGTTTTGAAGTGGAAGGATAAAACATGCCTAGTGGTATTTCAGGCACCTTGGAAGACTAAATTGTTGAGGTTCCTTTCCTTTGTTGGCTACTCGTTTGGCTGAAACGTGCATATGTCTATATGTTTTCAACTAGCCTGCTTCTCACATCTGTTTTGCAGCTGGTCTTTGCGCACATACATACCTAGCCTCTCATTTGCTATGCAAGACATTGCTTTTTCTCTTCTGTCACTGGGATCGTTGGAGAAGAGAGGCGTAGGAAATAATGGAATACATCTTTGAGATATCACATATTGTGTGTTTACCATGAGATTTTTCAGATTTGACTTCTTTCCGTTGCTTGTTTCCCCTCTGCCTCTTTTAAAAAATATTTTATTTCCTCCCTCTTGGCCATCTGGGGCTGTCTGGGCTTCAGTTCTCCAGGGGAAAAAAACAGAAAGACGTCTTTGTGCATCAGCAAGCTGAAGGTGAAAAACTTTTCTTCTTCACATCGATAAGAAGCAGTATGATTAAAGTTCTGCAGAAGTGTTGGTGGCAGTTTTAAAACAAATCAGTATCAGTCCTGAGCTAAGGGTAATATTTACATTTGCTCTAGCTAGAAATTCCTCCCTCCATAAGGTGAGGGAGGGATGTTGTGCTTTTATTTGCTAATTTCATGGTGGCTCAATGAATTATAGAATACTTGTTTTGAAACAAGGAGTAAGCGCTGCTGGAGCAAGCTTGAAGGAGGCAAGGTGAGAAAGAGAGGAAGAAATGAAAGAAGTGTGGGACAGGAAAACCTGAAAAAAACATTAGAATAAAATGAAGATAGTAAGAAAACACTGAGTTGTTGAAAAGAAAAACTGAGGAAGGTAATGATTGGTTAGTGAGATATTAATAAGAGAACATTTCTGTGTGTGTGTGAAACAGGAGAACAAACTTAAAAGAAACCTGTAATCAGAAGCAGAGGTAACGTGCCAAAGAATCCAAGAATTATCAATAGCAGTTGGTTCCTTGTTTCTGATGGTGAGAAGGATCATAGATCAAAGCTTTGTATAGAGTCCTTAGTCAACTCACTCTTCCCAAGCCAGAATGATTTTTCCGTTAAAATAAACCAGTTCAAGTATGGATTGGAGGGGAAAAAGAGGACATTATCACTCACATGTTCTTACTCTTGCTGTGCACAGGTTGGCTTTTATTGGAATAGGTTACAGTTCTGGTTACTACTGTTGAAAAAAGTTTTGGGCCTCTGGAATGAAATCTGGGAGCTATTCGTGGGCAGGGAGGTCCTGAAACCAGGGCTGTGGGAGGAGGGGAGAGGCTGAGGTTCCATCTTTTTGCCATCCTTTGCAAATGGAGGCTGAAACACCTTATGTCTTCCATTAGTGGATGGGTAAAATGAAGGAGATAACACTCAACTTGCTGTAGGTATTCACACGTGGTGAAACGTAGGCAGGAATGTGGAGTGATGTCCTAATCACTTTAGGATTTGTTAGGATACCTTCTTGAAGTGTTGTGCTAATTCTGGATCTTGTCATGCTTGGGCTCAACACATTTGTAAATGTTGACTAAAAATTTTCACTATTCCATTTTGAAAATGGAAAACTTCATCAAGTGTCCTGTGTGGATAGAGCTGTCTTCGTAGATAAATGCCTGACTTTAGGAGTCCAGGTAGTCTTCTCTACGTCAGTGAACAGAGGTTCATCCAGTAGTTAGGAGTGGAAACACTTTACCTTCAGATGACAGAACTGCTTCCCCTGCTTGTGAAAGGCTTTTTGTGCTCCAACTCACAGAACTAGAACGTTCTCAGTCAGCAATTCTGTGTGGGACAATTACTTGTCTTTGTACTAGTTTAAACATTTTTCTATTTAGCCTAAGACTTTCATTTTGCCTATCTTAAGATTCTTGCCAGCAGGGATGGTACGTGAATGTTGCTGTGCTTGGAGAACTACAGCTTGGTCTTTGAGGAGGGAGGATGGGAAAGGATGGATAAATGTTGCTTTTTGGCTCTCAGTTGGTTTGTGAAGTTGTTATGTGAATGGAGATTTGTGGTTCCAGCACTGTGTGCTTGCATCCCCTTCAATTTTGGCTTTGGTTTTAATTACTTAAGACAGTGATATAATCCTTTGGCTTCACTTTCTGAAAGTGTTCCTCTATGGGATTTTATTCAAAGGATTGCCTTTGTCAGGCTGATAGTAAGTGTCAGAGCTGCCTATCACTGCTTGTTCTCTTTCACTGCTCTGCTGCTATTTCGTTAATACTTCTCTTTTCTATTTCTATTTCTGAGTGGGTGGGTGTTTAGGAATGGCATGTTGGCACAGTTCCTGGAGTCTGTTGATGACACTGAAAAATATAAACAAGAAATTCTCATCTCACCTGCACCTTCCTTGTATCTCCATTTCCAAAACTTCTCAAATATCCTGTTGTATTTCACCCTAAGAATGGTGTAATTTTTTGCGTGTGTATATTTACTGTTGTCTTGGTTACTGTATGTCAGAACTCAAAGAACTTCAGTTGCCGATGAGGGGGTGGTTGTAAGACCAGGATTCAATGCTGCACTGCTATTCAAAACAGCATATGAAGATTTTTTTTTTTTTTTTTTTTTAAGTACTTCAGACAAATGTGTGAACGTACCAAACTGGGCTAAAGTCAGGTTGGCTGGAAGAGGTGGTGGCTTGCTTGGCTTAGTGATGTGGTGGACCAAGGCCTTCTTGGTATCATGTTATCTTCTGATCTCTAGATGAATGGCTGAGAATTCCTGTATTGAACCTAATCTTATTTAAAAAAAAAAGTTTTCTAACCATCTCATTTGTTTTTAGAGCTACAGTTCTGCTGAACCATTATTTAACTTCGTTTTACACAGGTGATACCAATCCTATCTTTGCAGGCAAAACTGTTATGCAGTCTTTCATGAGAAGCGTGGTAAAGAACAGTTTTAGGACTGATGGGATTATTTGCATTGCATTACATATTAATTGTACCTGAACGTGCAGTGAGATGATTTGCTGTTTGCTGTTGTGAAGGAGTTGGAGCTGTTGCGTGCAGTGTTTTGTGGATAAACGGTTGTTCTGTGAACAGAGAGCTCCAGTCAGGTTACCCAGCACTAACATTTATTAGGAAAAAAATTAAAAAGGAGTTACTCAATGGATTTCTGCTATGAATTCCGTTGCATTCAAGAGTGTAGTGGAAGAAAACCATTTAAGAGAGCTTTGCTATGCTGTTGATGACTTGCTGCTCTTATTGGTTGACTGTTAATTGAACGTATGTTGTTTATTTTTACTAACACCCTTAGAAGCTCACGGGGGATATTGAGTGTCACAGAGTGATAAAGCTAATATTTACTGAGCCCTTAAAACAAGAAGGGAGTGGCTGCTTATTAAATGGGGATCCAAATTAGCATCTTGGAGAAAATGGAACACTGATACAGCCAGGCGATATTTTAATCTGCACTCTGGATACTGATATTCTTTTATGGGAAGTAAGAATGTGCAGTGGATATGGTGTATTTATTTTTCTGTGATGTTCTTATATTTAAGGTCCTGACAGATAAAAATAATATCTTTATAATACTGCAGTGCTAACTGTTGACATTAAAAAAATCTAAAAATAAACACTACTGATTTTACTGAATATTACAGAATAAATGTCTTGAACTTTTTTTTTTGTCTATAATGTCAGTGTTACTGTCACATAGCTGTAGGCAGAACAGTCTTCTCATGATTCATCCTCTGTGGTCGTCTTCCTTTCCACAGTGATATAAATATACAGCCATCGCCATGCAAGTTCATGTTTACTTCTCCCCACTCCCATTTACTTACTTTTAATTCTCTTTGGGCTTGAATTCAATGAAGTAAATAAAATGCTGACATAATCTTTAATTTATTTTTATTTTTAAAAATTACTTCTAAACGTATCTTCTCATCTCAAAATACCACTTATTGTATGCGGACAGTGATAAGGAATGTCAATGTGATTGAAAACAGTGTATCTTCTGTTATTTACTTCACAGGTAATTATATAGTTGAATACATGTTTGCCTGTTAATACTTGAGCTTTAATGCCCTAGCTCTTCTGGTCATGTTTTCATGCCAAAAAGAGTCAGTTATCTTTTCTCCCTGTATGTGTTTGACACATTACTAGCGTAATTCAGATCTTTGTTACAAGAGGTCCATTAACAGAACTTGCCTATTCTTGCTTTTTTAGAACTGTTGGTGCTATTTTACTGTTGCATTCTTAGCTAAATGTACTCTAACAGCAATCTCTAACAACAGCTGATGTGACTCCCATCTTCAGGTCTTGATGGACTGAAATCTGGCAGAAGTTCCTTTTTGTCTATCTAGAGGTTTTCTGTTTGTTTGTTTTTTCAGGTAGCACTCAAGCTCTCTGTATGAGCAAATACATAAAATATCTTCTATTTTTCTGCAGTTGCTTTGTTTTTTATGTTTTGAATGTCAAGTCAACAAGAAATTTCAAAATATGTGTCGTCATTAACTGGATGTTGGTTATGTTACCTACCTGACATTCATATTTAATGTAATGTATTTTTCCATGTACAAGCTTTTCATTTTCTCTGTAAGTGCATTTCTCTATTTTCTTAATGCTAGATTGTGTTGCTTCTGTATTTTTATACAGAGATCTTAAATTGCCAGTGAAATAATGGAAATGCTATGCTTTGTTAATTCATGACAGTTGTGTATCCTTTTAGCAGTGTGTAGTAAAAACTGATTCTTTACTATGCCTTCAGGGCATTGGTCTACTTTTGTAAATCCACATAATATAAATTGAAGGCATGAGTTTCCAAAGCTCTGTCTAGAGGAATGGTTCTACAAATGTGCATTTTTAACATGGGTTTAGTCTTCTCTTGGTTGAAGTGTTCGCAGTCTCTCCTCTTGTCTTAGCCATCATGTAGTAGCTGATCCTGAGGCTTCAATGTGCAGTGGCGGGAATCCTGCCCTGCTTTGGAGCCCCTGTGAGGCTCTCCGCTGTGCAGATACCTACTTTCCCCACAGCCTCCAGAAAATAACTGGTCAGGGTTTGGGGTGTTCTATATCAGAATGGACCCTTGTTTAAGAAATGGTCATTTATCAAAAGCCAGCTGTTCAAGTATAGGTAGTGTCACTTAGATTTGTGTCAAGTTGAGTGTACTAATGGCACCTCATTCAAATCTGTGTAATATTTTATGATATGAAAATTGCAGCATCTTAAAATACTAAGGAAATATGTGTCTGCTGATTTCTGTATAATTTGGTGGCTACTGCTACCTCCTCTTGTGGTGTTGAATCTATCTGGAACGCTTATACAAATCCTTGAACACTGTCAGCATGCATTGATTTAGCAAGTGCTTAACTATACTTCATACTTCTTGGTTTAACTTCAAGCTTTATACTGTTTGAAATGACAACTTAATTTGATATTGTTCTGTTTTAGACATCCTTAGCCATGCGTTTTGCCCAAGAAACATTTGGAAAACAATATAAACAAACCATAGGACTGGATTTCTACTTGAAAAGGATTGTACTGCCAGGTAAGAGAACGAAGATTCTATCACTGAAAGATTGGGACACATTAAAACCTGCAGAAACAGTCTTCGAAGTAACATATACTAAATAAGCTCAGTGCAGTGCTTTTTATTGGAAAATAATAATAAAGAAAGGTTACTAAGTAAATTTTCTCGAAATGTATTCTTGTCAGGTGGCAAAGGGCTATGTAGTTATTAAAGGGTTATTTATGTACTTAAGATATGCAACATACCTTAAAGATTTGAAGTTAAAAACTGCTTGCAAGTAGAAGGAATGCTGTGCTATCTGTACTCATGATTTTTGCTATCTCTAACAGAGCGTACTCTCAAGCATAAAACAATGAAGTGGAAATTTAAGTATAGTCATTGGAAAAAGTATCTGTGTTTTGAAAGAAATAGTCTTTTTTAAATGAAATGCGCAGCGTATTTGGGTTGTGTGTGAGAAGCATAATGCAGCTATGGAATCGCGGTGCTCTAATATGTGAATGCTGTTTTATGCAAGGCAGCATGAAATTGCTGGCATTTAATAGACCACTAAAATTTAGGGTCCCTCGGCACTCATAAAAATACAGTTTGAGCATTCAAGATGTTTCACTTCACGACGGCAAAGAAACTATTTAGATGCCAATTGCAGCACGCAGCATGGAAAATGCAAAGAAATAATTCAGGAAGAATAGTTACTGCTAGAAGCTTGTTTCTGAACAATTGGGGTTTAAAATAAGTCTTTTCATTGACTGGTGGTTGCTCAGTTTCCAAGCCTGAAAGTTTTTCATTTAAAAGCAATTTCTTCTGTTTTCAAAAATCAAAGTTAGAAAAACGTTAGATGATGAAACTTGTAGTGAGAGTTGATAAATTTGATGCAAGTTCTGTGTTTTTTTCCTTGGGAGGTAGAGGGAGAAGCCAACTCAGATAGTTAATATTTTACCTGTAACTTAAAGTTGTAAAAAAAATACAAGATTCCTGAACTTAGTTTTTTAAAAATTACATCGCCAATAATGTATCTTGATTATGTTTATATATTTTTCTAAAGTGAAACAGAATGATCTTTTCAGATATTCTTATGATCACTGATTTGCTTTGGTGATTTTGCTGCTTATAGCAATGCTTGCAAGTGGAATATGTCCACAAATCATGCTGTTTGCATGCTGAGAACTTGTATTTTGCAAGTTTTTTTTTTCCCAGTTGTTAAGCATGCAGAAGCTATTAGTACATTACTGGGATTCTAAATGTTCTTTTTAAGTAGAAAATGTAGAAAATTATCATCTACTGACCCATTCATATTTTACTTCTAGTTTATTTCTTAATAAAATCAGAAAGTAGATTAAAATAGCACCAAAACAACAGCAAAGACTTTGCGTCTATTTTACTTGTTTATTGTTAACAAAATACTAACAGACATGGAATGTATTCATATTTGGAAAAGGCATTTTTTCAATAGGTCGTCTTTCAGCTTTTGCCCATGCCTATATATGTATTTAGGGAGATGTAAATCTGTATGTTTTTTAATAGGTAAGGTGGGCTGGTGGGGGGGAGTGAGAGAGTGGGGGGTAAAATTTCTAAATACCAGTGTGGAAAGCATTACTGAAGTAAATGGATTTTTCTGATTTCTTGATTAGTTCTGGGTTTGCAGAGCTGTTCTATTTACGTGAAACATTAATTCATGTTGCTACACAAGAATTATAATGTGTATATCAGTAGGAAAAAGAGCCGTGATTTCTCTGTGGGAGAGCTGGCAGTTGTCTACTTTACAGTGTTTGAAATTTGCTCTTCTCCTTTAAGCAATGTTTCAGAAGTTGAAATTGATGATTACTGCAATTTCACGGAAGTTTATAGCATGCTGTATTCAAAATCCATTTTAACTTCTTTAATAAAATATTGGTATTATTATTTTTAATAAGAAGTCTATTTTTCACCATTTCTTTTAGTAACTGATGCAATCTTAAAAAAAGGCAAATGTTTTACTTGCTAAAACCACATGGCTCGATGCAAATACTAATCTCTTAACTATTTGTTTGTCGTTTATCTCATTGATGACTTAAATTAATCTTAGAAGACACTGTTCGCAATTAATCAATTATTCATCTGCTGAAAAAATCATGCAGTTTGAATTTTTTGCATTTTTTTTCAAATGCAAATCAATTTCAGTGTGTTTTGTGATGCAGTACTTTGTATAGTCTGGATTCAGCCGCAGCGTAGGTTTTACTGCTTCAATAGCTTGTATGTTAGTCAGGGGTTCTGCTGATAGAAATTCTGAAGTGCCACAGTCAAATACCTTTTAGGAAGGTTGTGGGTGCAGTCCAGTAAACAAGATTCTTCTGTGAAAAGGATTTTTTAAGTCTTCAGTGCAAGAAGTGGGCAGACTCGTGTTTTTAGTTCCATTCTGACTGTGCAGCACTTTAAGTAAGGTTAACCAGTGCACCAAGTGTACCTCTGCAGGGTCAGTGTTCAATCAGCCCAGTGGCTTCAGATCATACCAGAAATGGCCTGGATATCTGCACTGTGCTGCCTTAGCTATTTTAGTTTTGTACTTGCATGCTTTTTCTACAAACTTAAGAAGTGCTAGCATTTTCCTGTTCTGGGATTCTTCAGTTACTTTTATTGTATGTTAACTTTGTTTTTAAGAACTGTCTTATTTTATACGAGGTTCTTCTTGTTTTGTTCCCATTCTCCAATGTGTTCCTATTTAATATATTAAAAAACAGAACAACAAACAGATTTCAAACTTCTTTGTAGAAAACTTTTCTGTTGCTCTTATAGTCACTTACGGGTTATTTGCTAGGCAAATGGTCTGGCATTCTTCCTTCTGTCAGAATAATCTTAACACTTTCTTTTTTTCCTCTCCTAGAATCAGTCTGAACATGAAGCAAGTATCACAGGACCTATATATATAATTTTTTTTTTTTTTCTTTTAGGGGGAAAATTAAACATTGCATAGGTATTGATCAACATGAATTTCAGTGAGGCCTTAATTGAGAACCATTCCAACTTAAATGAACATCCCAACTTCTTCTTCTTTTTTTTTTTTTAACTCTTCAGTTTCTTTCTTCTCTTGTTAGTAAAGAGAATTTAACAATTCACAATGAGTTTTTTTTTAAGGTGAGGAGTAGAATGCATACAACCAGTACAATACTTCAGAATGGTGGACTTTGGAGAATGTTTGTTGATTTACCTACTGAGAATGCACAGTCATTTCAGACTGCCTGTTCACCAGTTCATTCCATCCTGGTGATGGAAGACTTACCTGTATTGCTTGCAGTAACTTCTGTAATGTTATTTAAAAAGAATCAATTAATAAATAGTAGATGCGCGGTCAAAACAAATAAGCTTCTTATTCTAAGTAAGGTTGCCTTTCCTCAACTGGAGTTTTGTAATGTATTTACCAACCTCCATTTGGAATTTCTGTATCTTATTGTTGATAGAACTGTATGTACCTTAGAAGTAGCTTGAATAGATAGTTTCATGTGCATCTCTGCATATTTGACCATAGTAGCAGTTTAGAATATTTGTGCTTTTAACCAGAGTAAAGCAAAATGCATCATAAAAGTGTAGTGTGGAGTATTTAGTAGCACAAGTAGCATATACTCAGCTGTGTAGTTCTAATTTGTTGTTTATAGTCATGGCATACTAGGATATATTTCCATGGAACATACTTGCACAACTAACATGTAGGGCAGTTTGGTTTAAACTGAAGGCTGAACAGATCACATTGTGTGAAATAAGGTTGTTAATAACTTGAAGTAGCTGAACTGAAAGTATATGTTAGCAGCCCAAAATACTGTATTTTTCACTCAACTCAAATGTTGTGATGGGGAATTTGTCACAATATGCATACTTCTTGGAGTAAAGCTCATAGGTAGTTATGATTGTTTGTGAGCATGTAGAATTGTTATTAACGTGTAATTATGTGGAGATGAGAAACTTTTTAGTTATAAGGGCTTACTTATTAATTTAGTGCTTCTTAGAACTGCTTAGTATGGTTTTGCAGTTCTTACTGCAAAACAAGCCAAATTGTATTATAATATCTGTAAGCACGTTGTAACATAGGCTGCTGTGTGCACGTGCATAGACTGTGGATTTTAATTTTTGGCCTCCAGAATATGTATGACTTGCAGGGAATTAAGTATTCTGGTTGTTTTTTTTTTTTTTTGTAACCGTGTTTTGAAAGCCTGTTAACAGTTACAACAGTCTTCAGAACTGATATTA
>JAOWBP010002392.1:54250335-54264215 GCA_028571105.1 Tragopan temminckii
CTCTGCATTAAAAATGGAAGAAGAACTTTTAGAAGTTTAAATTGCTACATTTGAAGGCTCAATGCTTGAGTCACCAATAGAGGGATCAGGACACCTCTAGATGTCTGTAAACACTGAATGAGGCACTTAACTCCCTTTCATGTAAAGGGGAGCAATGGTTCTGTTATTAGAAATACTCAGACCATCTTCATTACTTGTAGGTGTCCTTAATACCTTAAGCTTCAACAGCTTCAAAGTAGGGAGTTTTTTTTTTTTCCCTCCTGCTTCAAACTAAAGGCCTGATGCATGTAGGTGTTTCACCAATCTGTGCATTGAGATAATTTAGGATACTGTTGAATAGCACTTCCTCAGCTGTTACAAGATGTAGCCTATACTATCTAGAAGAAGAAATCAGACTGGGAGTTCTCTTAAGACTTCAGTCTTAAGAGATGTACAGGAGAAGGTTAGAAGCATTTGTTAAATGAGGTGATACAGTTGATAGGGGTGCAAAAGGCATTGTGCCTGAGGACAGCCACTGAGAATTTTGCATAATCAGGAGTTGTCTTGTTTCTTTTTAGCTTTGTCAATGAATTTTATGAAAAGCAATGTCCATTCGTACAAAACCTGTCTCATCTGTGTTATATTTCTAAACAGACAAGCACTATTTCTGCTCATATCACGTTATGTTGACAACAGTCTTTAGTCTTTATATTATATTACCCAAGTACTGGACATTAGTTGTAGTAACTGAAATACTTTGCTTTTACTTTTTATAGGATAATCAACCTGTGGTAGTAAAACGGAAAAGAGGAAGGCCTCGTAAACATCCTGTTGAAGATGTGCAGCCTGGTGGTGGTGGTAAGTAATTCATAACACTTGTGTGGAGAAAGAGTAAAAATAGTAACATTCAAGTTCTGAATTCATATTTCTTCCCTCAGGTGGGGAGTCAAAAGCTGATATGAGCACTGGCAATGTAAGTGCCTTTATTTTGTTTGGGTGCATTTAAGCATGAGATCCATTATTCTGTATGAACAGGTAACAATATTCAGAAACATTCTGTCGCAAGCTTGATAACTGAATTCACACTAAGCATACAAAAACTATGAAAACTAAATCCTGATATAATAGAGTTTACAAGCAAAATATACTATTTAGTCTGAACATGGCAAATAACAGGATTAGTCTTAGTACAGCGTAGTTACACTGTCAAGCAGGATGAAATTCTGATCACATGCACGTGTCTTTTAGTTCGTGCTGTGAATAAATTTGGCCTAACGATCAAGGATGACTTAATGTAGAAAATTTAAGGCTCTTGTCTTTACTTGAGCCTATTGTAATAACAGCATATAGTAGCTCTTAACATCTTTAAAATAAACTTGTAGTATCTGTATTACACTGTGTATGGTTAACTCATAAGACAGAGACGTGCTGGTAGTAAGTTAAGCACTCCTAAAACAATTCAGTCGTCTAAAGCTCAGCAATATCTTGATTTCTTAAGCCCTGAGCCATAAGTCACTGCTAAATAAGTAAGTATTCTGTTGAAAGTGCTTCTGCAGTCCAGTTGGGTTACAGCACTGTGATCAAGCATGGATTGAGCAAAAAATTCTTGCATAAAAAGAGGTAATGATTAAAAACTAAACAAAAGAGTTGTATTGAAACTTGTGTGTTCTGCCTGCTTGCCTGGTAAGGCACCTGCTGGCATTTACCTAGTCTATAAATAGCAGGTATTCTTCTGCCCCTGTTTATTCTGTCCATGGAGTATTTCAGGCAGCCCATTCAGGGGTCCCTTTTACAGGTCTGGTACAGTTTTGTCTGAATCAATTTTCCTAATCAGTATCTTTCAGTATTTCTTCAGTGAAATGTAATTGTTTCGGCTTTGTTTGTTTTTTTGTTCCGAATAAGAATTAGAGCTAACTTAAAATCCCCTCTGGAATATATATGCCTTTACACAGTGCTGAAACTGAGTTGTCTTGTTCTAGTTAACCATTTTAAAGATCGTATACTTCCTGCTGATGATGAGTATTTGTACCAGTCAGGCTTCAGAAGGAGCAGTATTTACCTTTCATCTGAGAAAATAGTTCTGCAAGGCTACATGCTGTCTTTGCAAGACAATCTTCTCAGGCTGCTTTGAGAATGTGTTACTACTTCAGAGATGACATAGACATCTTAGTGTAATCATTCAGTGGTTAAAGCAATTGGATTTTAGTAACAGTCATCACAGGAGATCATGTAGTTGTACCTGACTTTTTCTGTGTTCTGAATAAATACAAAACTCTCATGGCTATAATTTGTAAATCTGTGTGTGTGCTTACATAAAATGATTGCACTAAGCTTTTTGTATCACGGAGAATTAAGTTTTCAGAAATGTATTTAACTGAAATTACTTTTAAGTTAGTGTCTATTATTGTAATGAGTTCCTTTGTCAATTACTCTGTCAGGTTACTGAAACTACTGTTGTTTCATTTGTTTTGAGAATAACTAGGTGCAAGTTTTCTGCCTGTTGATTAGAATGCTCATTTTTTTTCTGAGATTGCAGATACATGCATATATATATGAATGGAGACGAGTTTCTGTGTTTATGTAATACAAATCTGGATTTTTCTGATTTGTCGTCTTTTTTGTTTCCAGCTGCAATTTCCTACCTCTGCAAGTAGAGGGAAAAGTCCTCAAAGAGGTAAGCAAACCGTGAGAGAAATACAAGGGGGTGTTCTAGAATATAAGTCCTTCTTAAACATTGTGCTTTAAAATACATATTGGAAAGAAATCTAATTATGTTCAGTTAATTACATTATCTGTGGATATGAATTCAAATTCATATTGAGGGGATTCAAATTCAAATTAAGGGGATGTTTCTTTCCCCTATCACAACTACTATAAAATCTTTATAAGATGATTGCTTAGCTTCCACTGGAAATACTTCTATTGTTACAAGTTGAAGACAAATCAAAAGAGATTGTTTCTTTCTCACTCAGACACCTGTCATTTGTAAGAGGTAAAATTGTGATGAATTTTAAGCAGTGTAGTTAATTACAGATAAGTAATCTGTACTGCACTAGTTGTTTAGGTCCTTTTTAGTAAAAGCCATTCATAAGTATATTTTAATATCCACTCAGGAAGCTGAAAGGAAGTTGAAAAACTGCTTATAAACAAATACAAACATTCATGCCCTTTTAACTTGAAGTTGTTCTGCACATGGCTTTACAGTAGACGCATTTGCATGCATAATGGGAAGTGAAGTTTTCAGTCAGTGCAAATCATACAGTTGGAAACAACTGGTTTCTAGAAGCAGCATCCTACCTTAACAGTTTTCTTGTGTAATTAGTAGTGGAAAAGACTTCTGTGGAGAACTCTTCCTGTGTAAGTAGCAACAACTGACAGTAGGCTTGAAGCCAAAATTATTCTTGCACTAATTGCTGCTGAAAAGTTGATATGGCTTTTGTTATTATTATTGCTAATTGTTTTTATACGCGAGGTAAAAGTACAAGCTTTTCACATAGTAGGAGAAGATTGGGTCTGTTAAGAAAGACGTGGCTTGTAGTTAAATTGTCTTCTATCACAGGGTATTTTGTTATGCATTTGCCAGCACTTACCAGAATTTTAAATACCTGCCTTCAGTACATCAAAGAATTAATAAATCTTTTTAATATGTTAATTACTTATTTTGTGTAAAACACTTAATACAGTGCACTGTTCTTCATTTTATTGTGCTTCTTCATCAAATAGTTGCACACTTGTACTTTATTTCATTTGTTTCTGTGTAAAAGCTTTTTCCTGTAATTTGGACAACATAACTTCAGAGGACCTGTGTGTGAGTTTAAGAATATGTCTCTGCTTTGAGACCTCTGTTTTGATACACCAAATTGACATTCTTATGTATTTGCTCTGTTGGTCTAAGCAGTGATGAATTTAGAGTTTTTGGCCTTATTTTTAGTTTTCAGAAACAAAAATAGACAGCAATTTTGTGGCATAAAAAAGTGTTAAAAAAGATAGTATAAAAACCTCCATGTTGTTTAGGGTGTTTCTCTCCTTCAGTGACTGGGGATTTTTATCATTGCAATATTGCAGATAACTCTATTTGACAAACTTCAAGTTTTATAAAATCATCTTTCCTACCACAGAATTGAGGTAGGAATGGTAGAGAGAGGCCAGCTTGGGACAACATGCTTCGTAGAGTTCATAAAATTATTTCGGTGTGCACAAGCCAGTCTGTAAGAAGCACTGGATTGAAAAACAAGGCTTCTTCAACAGAAAGTTAACTAATTTGTATGCCAGGTATTGGTCAGGTTTTAAATGCTCCCTTGTTGAGCTACAGCCATCTTGGTGCTTCACTGTAGATATAGTAAAGCATTAGAACTGGTTGCCCAGAGGAGCTTTATAATTTCTGGTTTTAGAGACTTTTCAGAACTGCACTGAACAAGATCTTGAGCAGTAAGATCACATTTTGAGTTTAGCTGTGCATTGAGCAAGACTGGCCTAGATGACCTCCAGAGACACCTTCTAAGCTAAATGCTTCTTGATTCTGCTGTCGGTTGACAGTAAATAAGATAGATATGTAACTTTTGCTTTTTCACTTAAAAAAAAAAAAAGTTTTTTAAAAAAAAAAGTATGTGCAACAAAGCACTAAATATAGCATCAAGTATATAAAAGCTTCACTGCTTTAAAAAAAAATAAATCACTGTTGTCAGTCTGTATATAACAAAATGCAAGAAAGGCAAATTCTAGTTTAGGAACTATAGATATTTTCTGACTTTCTGTGATGTTTATGCAAACTTCACAACATTTGAAAGAATTCCTTTTAAAACTGCTTAGTAAAAGATTTGAAGTTCGAGATTCAGTTTTCTTCTTTCTTTTCTAGGTACAGACATATCTAATAAGAAAGAAACAGCGAATGTAAGTGCAGGGGATTTAATTTGTAAGTCTGTATGCAGTATGTAATGCAAAATGTCTGTCTTTTATTAAAACTGTTCTTGTCTTGCTTGCTTCCATTTTATTTCTTCAGGAAGATGAAGCTGGGAAAGCAGAGATGACTGTGCGTAAAAGAGGAAGAAAACCCAGGCGTTCTCTGGTTCAGGCAGAGGAAACTGGTAAAAAGAAGAAACTGTGCTATTCCTAACAGAATGAAAAGATATTACTGTGCCTTTCTGTATACTGATAGCAATAAGATAAGCTTTATTCAATTTTTCCTTTCTTGAGGAAAAATCATTGAGTTACAGCTAGTGTAAATATTATGTAAATATGCGTAAATTGCTGTAATCTCATGTCAAAATTGCTACATCCCAGATGCTTCCATAAAGCCTCATGAATTTTCTATGAATTCTGGCTATGAGCTGCATAAGTAAACTGTTGCAAATGTGTTAACAAGATTAAGTCAAACAAGTGTGAATTAAAAACATTGAAAGCATAAAGGAAATGGAAAATTACTTGCTTAAAATGGGATTTGTGAATAGAATACCTTTTCTAAACTAAGTGTCCATATCCTTTTGGAGGGCTTTTGGAAAATTATAGCACATGTGTAAAATTTTACATGGACAGAAATGCTGGAGCCAGAAAGAAAACGTCGGAAATTAACATCTTCTGAAGAGGAGATAAGAGAGCAGGAGGAAGGTGAGGAAGACGACAATGAGGAAGATGATGAGTCCACAGCTAGACCAGCCACAAGACTAGAGGCTCAAAGGTAATTCGTAGAGGCACAGATATTTTTTTGCTATGTTATTCTCAGTTGTGAATTCAGGTTTTCTTTGCAATTTGTTTTGATTGAAACTTCCCATATAACGTTGGATCTAATTCTAGCATCAGGAGATATTTTTTTTTTTCTTTCAATAATGAGGAATGGAAAGTTTTGTTAGAACTGAAATTTTAGTCTTTGTATGACAGAGGATAGCTGTTATTCTAATTATGAATAACAAGGCAAAAGAGGCAATGTTTTGCCTCAATTCAACATTGCTAGGAGATGAGAAACTGTTAGGGTAACAAAAGACAGGCTTAAAATGTCAGAAGAACTGATCCTGTTGGCAATCTTGGATCTCGATGATGTCTCAGAAAATGGGTCTGAGCACACTTTACTAACGGGTTAAAAGGGACTTGACTGCAATTCACCATTTGGCATTTGGAGTTGGAACAAGGCAAAAATATGATTTTCAATGTCAATTTCTTTTTCCAGATATTAGCCCAGCTAAATACATGAATATGCAGTACCATAGGATTTCATTTATATTTTAGTGAACTGCAGGCTCAGGAAAAAAAATCAAACTGTGAAAGGTTAGTGTGATACCAAGAAACCTGCTTGCAAGAAGCCATTCTTCATCGGTAGTTTGTGTGCAAAAAGGCAGGCTAAGGAAGCGTAGCAGAGGTCATCCTCTTGACTAAAACTTTGGAAGTTTACCACTTTGTGAACAGCAGTTCTGTTGTGGTCTAACCATTAACTTTAAAATTTGTAGTAAAAGGTAAGACATTAGTGTTTTCATTCCTATTGCTTGTGGAAACATATACTTTGTATTTACAGATGTTCTTGTTGGTCTTGTTTCTCAGATTTTCAGTGCTAACTTCCTAGCTGCATCAGAACAGAGCATCTCTAAAGTGCCAGTGTCATCTAAAAGTGCCACAGATATTCTGCATTTTATAAGTAGCATTTAGGAATAGTTTAATGGAAGGAGATGTCTCTTTGTTTTCAGCTTTACTTAGTCAGAAAACCTGATAATTCAGCAGTGTGGCTTGTAAACTACGAAGTTGATTGCCAGTAATCAATTTTTCATATTTTTGAACTGATGAATACTGAAGCAATGGGTGTTTACGTAGCAGAATTATTGCAGATTTTGAACTAGGATTTTTTTTTTTGTTCCTTAAATACTGTCAATAACATAGCCAATTTTGATTTTACATTTGTTATGGAGGCGCACAGCTCTGCTTGTCATTTTGTGTCTAAAAGCATGCAAATGGTATTTTTCCACCATTTCTTTTGGCGACTTTGATTTATATGTTGCAAATACTGTTCAGTCTTAGTTTTCTGCACTTGGAAAAGTATTTTGTTATATACACATTCATCATTCTTTTTTTATTACAGAATGCAGTCCAGCAAGCCAACCACTCGTGCGACTTCTAAAGGCAGCAGTCCGAGTTCAGTTTCTCCCAGAAAACAACAGAAATTATCAGCAAAAAAGAGATCTCCAAGTGATACAAAAATTAGCAAATCTCCTCCATCGACACAGTAAGTATGAAAGTTAAAGCCACTTTTATTATTTGTTTTGGAAGCAACTACATTTAGATGTAAAATGCTAGTTCAAACTCTGAACATCAGTCTTGCTTTGTTCTGTTCTTTTGTATTATATAAAAGCTTTCAAAGGATTTTCTTCTGTTTACGTTTTTTCTTCCTTTCTTTAACATTTGCAAGACTAGACTGTGTGTGTGTCCTTGGGAAGTTATTAGTTTCTTTTCTGAAAATGCTGTTAAGCAGTATTTTAACTGAAGCTGTGGTTCTTTCCTAAAAGTAGGGGGTGGGAAGAGCATCTGTAGTTCAGGTTAAAGCAACATAATGTGTCATTATTCTAATGCTTGAAGATATTTCTAAGATCAGGTGATAAGAAAGGAGGAACTTTTGAATCCATACATCACTGTACTTCCAGTTCCCTCCTTCCTTGGTACACTTATTAATTTTTGAAGTTTAGATCACTATTTAAAATCCCAAGGGATCAACAAATGCAATGCTCAGTTGCTGTTTGTCTTGCAGTTTATAGTCAAGCAGGCTATACATCAAATACATTGTTGTGATTCATAATGGAGACAGCAGCGTTTTCAAACTGAATGTCTGGAACTGTGGCAGATGTGCATCATGCATTGATCAGCTGCCACAGTTCACCTGACTTTGATTATTTAGCATTACTATAAATGGGCAAGAGTTTAAGCTTTGCACCTGAAAGAAAGTGGTCTTACATAGATGCTTAATTGGAGGTAAGGGCATATGATGTCTGCCCTTTATTCCCTCTTGTGCATGCAAGTCTTAAACTGTTTTTGCTCTTTTTCTGTCTTCGGGTGAGGAAGTAGCAGATAGAATATAGTTAACTACGCTGTTCTGATCCATGAATCATTCCAGAAGAGAGGAGATAGGAGTGCTCTAGCCCCGTATTCTACATTTGAACCACTCTCCAACATGCAGAGCTAATATGCAGTACCCCAGTAAGACGTGATGGGAGTGTGCAAGGTCTCCCTAGGGTCTGTGTAGCTCTATGAAGATTTAACAGTAAGCTTTTAAATAATATATCCTCGTAATTCATCAGACATGAGCACTTAAGTCTATCATCAAAACAGGATTGTGCCTGACCACCCTTCTCATTTTCCAACTGCTACCATCGTTAAAATAATTTATAACTGTTTGTTTGTTTTAGGCAAAAGGTGCAGTCTATGAAGCGTAAAAGAGAAGGCAGCCCAACAGCAGTACGAAGAAAAGGCCAGCAAAAAGCAGAAGAGACACCAGTGAAGAAAGCAAAGCGATAATCTCTACCAGCTGGTACTGTTTGTGGAGGAGTCAAAAGGAGGAAAAAAATATCTGTGCTTCTATTTTTTTTAAAGCAAAGGGATTTGCACGTGCTTCTTTCAGAGTTCTAAGTTAATCGATGCAGTACTTTTAAGTTACATTTTAAACAGCTTTATAAACTATTGTTTATACAGAATATTATGTACATTTATTTCAGATGGAAAAATAAGTTTACTTTGTATCTGAATGAAAAACAAAGCAGTTATATATTTTATCACTGACTTGGAAAGTTGGGGATACCCAATGTGACATGCTAATGCAGATGCTTCCAACTCCTGAGACACCCCTGGCCTACTAATACATTTTGTACATAAACTTGTAAAAATAAGTTGTATTTTACTCTGTGTATGAATCTAATCAACAACGGACATCTTATTTATTATATGGAAAGCATTGGTCTGTAAACTTTAGTATATACTGTAGGCTTTTTTAATTATATATTTTACATTCTATGCAGACGTCACTAGGAAACTTCACTCCCCCAGAGCTGTCTAAAATCTGAAGTTCTCTAAAATACACTCAGACAGTTGATAAAACATTTTTTTCGCATGCATCGCAGTAGGTTAGCGTAGTGAAAGCAACTGGGCTCCTTTCTCTTCACGCGTGAGACGAAGTATGAAATTTAAAGTATGATCTTAATAGATTATATTTTTCATTTGTGATTTTACTACCAACCTTGAGAAACAAATAGCATTAGGTGAGGTTTATTTGCAGTCAGCCAACTCTAGCCTGAAATGGAGCAACTTTATTTTGCAACTGAACACCCGTTCTTTCAGTATTTGTCTTTTTCAACAAAGAGGGACCCACTGAAATGAAACATCACTTCTCCTAACTATAGAGCTTCAGCATTTTATGTTACATTTTATACACAGGTATTAAAAATTGAACCTGGTATTATTGCCAGAATCTTTTTTTAATGTATATTTACTCTGGTAAGAGCAAATGTTCAAGTGAAGTTGTATATAAAGTTCAACTTTTCTTATGATCAAATGTGTCTCTTGTAATGATGTGATGAGTTGCCAAACAATCTGAGATTATTTTAAGTGTTCTGTTCATATTCTGGTTTATAATTACAAAGGGTTCGGGGAAAGGGGGGGTGGAATTCTCCTTTTTTTTTTTTTTTTTTTTTACCCCTATCTGTTGGGGGATCGGTTAGGTTTTTTTGTTTGTTTTTTTTTGTTTTTTGAACTTGTTGTAAGGCAGATGTTTCCATCAAATATTCTGCTTGGTTTCTTACTGAAACTTTTATATAAAAATTATAAAATGTTTGCCAAAAATCTGAGTTGCCATATTTTATTACCCTTTAATCATATTACTGTGAAACTTGTTTTTACAGATATTCTTGGTTGGAGCCATTTCTGTAATTAATGCTGATTCTGATTAGTGTCTTTAATTATTCTACATACGTTTATATGTCAAGTTCATTAACAGCAGGGAAAAGACCTAACAGTCCACCAAGCCTAGTGTGCTGTGGAAGCAGATGAAAACAGAATTACAAGCTGAACTTTTTGTGTTTTTTGTCTCTTCTGTCCTCCCTTACTGGAGCCCTCACAGCTTTTATTTGGAGTCCTCTACATCTCTTCCAGTTTCCTTACATCTGGATTCAGTAGTGAGCTCAGGCAGTTCCTAGCAAACTGCCCACCACACTGTATGTGACTGTAATTTCTTCTCTCCTCCTGCTGGTAATGCTTCTCCTGTCACAGTGCAGACCGTATGTGCTTTTTTCACAGGCAGATCTTTTCTCATTGCTTTTGGTGATCGGTTAAGCTCCTGCTAAGTGTTAGAGCCTCCTGACTGTCTTTTGCCTAGTGAGTAGAGAAACACAACCTTGAAGATCAGTGACATCTGCGTGGTTCAGAAGTTGGGCTTGTACTCTGACTTGAGCCTTGCTGTATGTAAAAAAGCAACTTTTACAGCACAGAAGGTTTGTAAAATCACTGTAAAATCACAGCAGTTCCAATGGAGAAGTTTTCTTTTTTTGTTACTTGGACATGGAGAAGGTAGTATCCGCTGTGCTGAAGAGCTGAGCTGCATTTGGAAAGGAGTATGGCTAAGGTGTTAGTTGCTAATGTGATTGTATTCAGTTGTGGAAGACAAATCAGGTGCTGAGTGGAAAGTAGAGGTGGCAAATGCATTCCTACCCTGTGTAACTTCTTGACAGTTTGAGAGTAGGGGGAGAAACTGCTTTGTGCTGTGAGAGAACAGTGACCCTAAAGCACTTCACAGTGTGGCTCCAACCCTCTTTTGCCTACTTTTGTGTGAGAACACAGCTGCCCTGAAACCCCAATAAATTTATACAGTGGTTGGCTTCTTTTAATGTCATAGGGCCTGTTTTTTCTTTCAGTTCATTCTCCTGGAACTGTTTCATTTTGCTGGATGCTGTAACGCTGAATGAACCAGAGAGATCTTGGTGGAAGATGGAGTTCAGCCTCCTGCTGAGTTTTACGGAAGGAGAACTTGTGTCCTGCTCACCAGCTCTCAGCTGTCTGTTAGCCAGAGGACTTGGCAAGCTGTCAGGATCTCTTCATATTTTCTGGCATGTGCTTCACTGTCTTCAACCTAAAGCTCTATGGGTTTACCCACTATATAGGTTTTAAATCACCTAAGTGGATTGAGGGGGAATTGTTTTTTTAACTAACTAAAGGATCATCAGTAAAAGTTCGTTTGCAGTTGTCACTTTTTGATGAGGTTTGGCAGGCTTGTGGCTCTTGCAACTGATGAAATTTCCATCTAGATCCTGATCCAAAGTCAGTAGGTGCACTCAGCAGCTGAGGCAAGGCTTTTGCTGATGCTGGCAGCTCTATGAATGCCTCAGTTTTCTATTCCAACAGTGTCTCTAATAGCACATCTCCTTCTTAGGTGTTTTTTAAAGCTGTGACATAGATCCCAAATACACACGTCCACTGTTTCTTGCCTAAGTCTGCTTGATGCAAGTCCAATACAGGCTTAAGTGACAGTATTAAAAATAGTCAAATTCGGATTCCTCTATCAAGTACTGTAATGGGAAAAGAATTTTCTACCCCAGATTTCTGCCACTCCTTGCTTTTGGAAGAGGTGGTGGGACCTGTGTGGTTCAGTCACTACCCCAAAGCTGGGATATGCTGAGTGACCTCTCTATTTCCTTCCAAAGCAGTGTTTGATTTCCTTGGAGCTGTACCTGTTTATATTGTAAAGAGTAAATTTAGCTGGTCCATTTTAGCTCTCTTCTCATTAAAGCCATTCCATGCAAAATGTTTTTAGTTTTAAGGTGTAATGTAGACATCCTAATGAAGTAAGCTGAGTGCACATTCCATAGTCTGTATACCTACTCCAAGCTCTCGATCTTAGAGATTCTTGATACTGCATCCATGATTATCAATATTAGCACTCAGCCATTTCTCATACTAGTTCAGAAGGCTCTTATCTTCGTGACTTCAACAGCTCTCCTCTTGCCTGCAGCTGCATTTCAGAGGAAACTGTCCATGTCAGCCTTCTGCAGGTTTTGGCAAAATCTTAAAGATGCTGTGCTTGCTTCTTCCAATCGACTCCTTGTCCCAGCTGTGGATGTCACGCTCCATTACTTCCATCAGCTTCTCAAAAAATCTAGGCCTGCCTCAAGCAGGCTGTTTTTCTACTAAAGCATGAAAGTTTAAACACCAAGGAAATTCTATTTGTATTCTAGTCTTTATTTCTGGATTCTGGTGTTTCACCAAATCTCCTCTAAAGGCTGTTTCTGACTTAAACCTCTTCTTCAAATCTCAGCTTTTTAGCTCTTACACTTCCTGCCTTCATAGGAAAAAAAATCTCCAAAAGTAAAGCAAAATAAAAGTAAACACAGTTGAGGGAGTTACTAGATAACTTTATTTAAAGCCAGGAACAAAACATTTGCCAAATAACTTGAGAAGAAAAATGTGGTTTGAAATGGCCGCAGTGTAGAAGGGCAGGAAAAGGTCTCTGGAACCAAGTATGCAATTAATAAGCTTAGGGTGTGGCTTAATAGTCAGAGCAGCCACTGCAAGGCACCTTTCACCTTCTCTTCTGCCCCATGAGCAGTGCCAGTGCTGGGTTGTACGCTCACAGCCAGCTTGGTCGGGAAGCCTGAAAAGTTCTAATGTTGTCACATCACTACACCAGCTGTTGACAAGGCTGTCATATGGCCAAGATGTAGAAATCAGCCTTCTGTTGTAGCGTAGGTTGGGGTACGCTTTGGTTGGTCATCCAGGTGCACCATTTGCTCTCACGTGCATAGCTCTGTGTCAAATAATTGTAGGTTCAGAGAATCACAGAATAGCTTAGGTTAGAGAGGACCTTAAAGATCTCCTAGTTCTAATCCCCTACTGTGGGCTGATCGGCATCCACCAGCTCAGCTGCCCAGAGCCTGTCCAACCTGGCCTTGAACATCTCCAGTGATGGGGCATCCACAGCTTCACTGGGCTGCCTGCTCCAGTGCCCCACCACCCTCTGAGTAAAAAAAATCTCCTAATTGGTGTGTAAATACACATACAATGTGGGTTGTGTCCCTCCCTATTGACAGTGCATTTGGGCTTCCTGTAAGAAGCACAGGTTATCCAACCTAGTTAGGGATCCTTGTTATATACCACGTGCCAGGGAGAGGGCATACGATAGTTGAAAGCTGAAGACAATTTTGGAACGGCTGTAATTTGCTGTGCTGATCTCAGTAGTGCAGGTCCTTCAGCAGGAATGACTTGCTGGGAAGAATTCTCCCTTAGTGGAATGCTTTAAATCAGATGCAGGAAAAGACTTTTTAGGGCTCTTTAGGAACTGATGCCCTATTTCTAACTGTAGATGTTAGGCTTGTGCCTATCAGATCTAGTGTCAAAACATCTGAATTTAAGCCATATGGCTCCGTAAGTAAGGAATGCAAGCAAAGCATCACAGTTTTCTGTATTAGGAAGCACAGGTGCCTCGGGTGCAATCCGCAGTGTTGAGCAAGTTGTGCTGGAAGCTGCAACGCTGACTTGTAGGAAATGTCTGGGATTAGCTCCTCTGGGACAGGCATGTAGTGCTGGGAAGTGATCATAGAATCATAAAATCATTAACATTGAAAATGATCGCTCAGATCATGAAGTCCAAACATCAACCCACCACCACCATACCACTAAACCATGTCCCTCAGTGCCACATCTCCATGCTGACCAGCTCCAGGGAAGGGGACTCCACCATCTCCCAGCACAGCCATGATATTCTACAGCTGCTTTGGTTTCACCAAGGATGGACCTTTGTTGGTCTTTCTTCCACAAATGCAAAGTAGGAAAGCTTCTTTTATGCTGTGGTGAGAGTGAGTTATTAAAAATGGATGGATGGATGGATGGATGGATAGATAGATAGATAGATAGATAGATAGATATTCCTTCCCGACCATATTTTATTGTGG
>JAOWBP010002392.1:54264315-54290683 GCA_028571105.1 Tragopan temminckii
GAGGGGCG
The DNA here is from genome assembly GCA_028571105.1 of Tragopan temminckii. Classification (NCBI taxonomy): domain Eukaryota; kingdom Metazoa; phylum Chordata; class Aves; order Galliformes; family Phasianidae; genus Tragopan; species Tragopan temminckii. The sequence goes on from JAOWBP010002392.1 coordinate 54,264,324, forward strand.
GCGGCGCGGGCCGTTGGAACTCGCGCCTCCTCGGCTGTTACGCGGGGCGAAGCTGAGGCCGCGTTCTCGGAGGGCGGCGGTGCGAGCGCGGCTGTTGGTGCCGAGCCGCTCCGGCAGCGCGCGTTAAACGCGTTACAGCCCTCGCAGCAAGCCGGGAACGGCCGCTGCCTGCGGCGGGCCGCCGTGAGGCCTCCGGCTACTCCGGAGAGCTGCTCGTCGTCCAACCTCTCTGTCCTCTTGTGCTTTGTTGTTGTTTTTTTTTCCTCAGCCTGCCTATCAGAATTTGAGACAGCGTGTTGATAACTTTGTTTGCAACCATTTGGCCACTCATACCTGGAGCCCTCATCTCAACAAGAACCAGCTGAGAAATAACATTAGGCAGCAGGTTCTCAAGTAAGTGATACTTCTGGGGTTTCTGTTGGAATACGCTCATGCTCTGTGGCAGCTAGCTGAAGCTGTAGGTTAGTTGTATGCTGCCTGTTTTCTTTCAAGAGACTTCTAGATAAGCTGTTTTGTTTTTTTTTTAAATTAAGCAAACGGTGACATTATTTCTGTTAGCACTTTGTCATCAGCATTACTCAGAGTTAGGCTTCAAATGTTATTTTGACTGATTGGAGCTTATCCAGTGACGGAAGGCTTGTTTCTGACTTGGGGTGTGACATCCCACCTCAGGATAACCTTTACTGTTTCTTAAAAGTAAACGCAGTTGCTATTACCTGATTTTGTACTAAGGGTAATTAATAGAATTTGACAGATAAAGCCCTGCAAAGTGCGAATCACAAAACACAAAACTGGATGTAAATCTGTCTAGAGGGAGAAAAGCTTTTGTGGCACTGCTCTTACATCAAAATGATGTCGTGCGCTTATCTAATGCTTGATTTTTCATTAATGTTCCATTAGTTTTACTTCTTAAAGAGTAGTCATAAGAGGCATTGGGAAGTTTCTCTAAGTAGAGTGAGTTTTGTCACTAAATTGGGTCTCATATAAAGGATTTGTAAACAAATGTGTTCAGTTATGATTTAGTAACTTTTGGTAACTGGTACAGAGAATCTGGGGATTTCTTTAACCAAGCAATGGTGTCAGAAGAAAGTGTAATCTTTTATAAGAGGGGTCTAGAGAAAACCCTAAGGTGAAAAGTTCTCTGTTGTCACCAATTTTGTTACTTAAGATTAAAGGTGTTCTATAAAGCTGTACAGACTCTGAGTTGTCACACTGTATTGTGTGAAAAATGAATTAGAACAATGGTGGCTCATTAATTCCTCATGCTGTCCAAAATTTGTTTTATGTCATGGGAGTTGATAAGATCAGATTCCGTCTTAATTTTTTTTTTCCAAAATATACTTTTACGGTTAGTTAACATTTGTAGACATAATCAGTAATGACATAGCCACAGGTTGTTCTGTTGTGCCATTTCCATGCAATTGGATCACTTCATTTCTTAGACTTTTTCTTAATTCATAAGGTGTTAGAGCTGTGGAAATACAGACAGCTGACTAAATACATACTTGAGTGATGTTCAGAAAACATTAGTGCTTCACTTGCAGTGTTTAGGAGTGTTTGGATGGTATCTAAATGAATATATGTCATTAAGACGTTCTCAAAAAGTCATTTTCTTATTAAGTGTGAATATAACTTTGTTCCAGGTCTGGAATGCTGGAATCTGGAATTGACAGAATTATTTCTCAGGTTGTGGACCCAAAGATCAACCACACATTCAGACCTCAGGTGGAAAAAGCTGTTCATGAATTTTTAGCAACACTGAATCACAAAGAGGAGGCAGGCCCCAGTGCAACTCCAAGTGAGGAGAAAACTGACACGTCTGTTGCAGTGCAAGGTATTCTACCTCTTCTGTTAGCAGTCTACTATCGAAAGTTTCATTTCTTTAGGAAGGGGAACATTGACTAGGTTTGTTGCTAGCACAGAATCATTGGTATCCATATTGGCAAGCTGAGCTCCAGGCAACATGTGATTATACTTGTCTCTTGCTACAGTTATAAAGTTAGAAGGCAAGAGAGATGTCACCATGTATCACTTTGTCACTTCTACTTGAGCTTGCAGGGGATCAATTTACTGTGGGGAGGAAAGTTGGTCTTAGGCTCTGGCCCTGTAAGTGTTGCATGATCAAATGAAACACAGCTGTAGGAAAAGAATGATTTAATTTTTTATGCTTTGGTAGATCAAAAGGGATTATCTGGAAGACTATTGTCTTAATTCTGTTGCTGTGTGCTAAGATTCTCTCAGGAGCTTAAGTTCTGCTGCAAATCAGCTAATCCTTAGTTTGCTTATTAACACATCACTTTATTTGGTTTTTATTTATGTTGCCCTGTATCAGCTTCTAAGGGCTTTGGCAGGTATCTGCCCATTCTTTCTCTTCCTAAGAGACTCCACTGCAGTTCATCTACTTGTAACCAGACCCTTTATTTAAATCCTAGCTCTTTTCCTGTGGGGCCCACTTCCTTTAAAGTAAGTGGGTTAACAAGCCAGCTGCAGCTCCCAGTGCTAGTCCAGTTAACCCTTTCTCATCCATCTTCAAAATTCGTTTTAAGACAATAGGAAAGTGATATATTCTTTTGATAGCTCTATTATTCTATAATCAGTACACTGAGTTCATTTCTGATGTCATTTATGGAGATACCATGGGGAAGAGATGTAGAATTCTTGTGGCAGTATACTTCTCCCTAGCCTACTGATGGTAAAGTTGAGCATCCTTCTCATAGACCATCCTTGCTTTTTCTTGAAGATTGTAACATCTTGTTCTTTATTTTTATTAATAACTGAAATCTCTAGATGCAAAGTTAGTGAAATATTTTGGTTAATCTTATTTATCTTAAATGGAGTAGTAATTCGTTTTTCTTTTGACTTAATGTCGTTGTCATTCTAGCTAAATGGCTGCTTCCCTTCAAACATTACCATTGTGAAAAATGATAGAAACTAACTTAAACTGTTTTCTTTCTTCCTGTTCAAGGTGTTTCTACTACTGCTCCTAGTGGCAATGTAGCTAGTGATGCAATGTCCATTTTGGAAACAATAACTTCTCTAAACCAAGAAGCAAGTGCTGCCAGGGCTTCGACAGAAAACTCAAGTTCCAAGAACAATGACAAAGCTGCAAAAAGACTGTTATCTCAGCAGAGCGTTGATGGTAGCACTGAGAGAAACATGGAAGACTTGCCAGATAAAGAGAAAGCAATTTCTGAACTTTCTGGAGAAGGGGCTGAAACGTTTGTGAAGTGTGAAGATTCAAATGAGCTTCCGTGCCAAAGTGAAGAAATAAAAAATTCAGCAAAGGATGCTAGTAGTTCATCTGTTCCAATTAAAGATACAAGTAAAGAAATACAACAGGATAGTGAAGATCAGAAGAGTAAATTAATAGATAAATGTGAAAAGAAACCAGAAGGTGATAGAAGAAAAGAAAAGAAAGAAAAACTTGATAAGAAGAAAAATGATGATACTGCTAAGTTGAAAGAAGAGAAACAAGTGAAAGAGTCAGAACCAGTGAAACAGTTAGTTCCAGAAAAAAATAGCAATAAACATAAAGTATCTGAAAGTACTAAAGAAGGTATGTTATGGGCAATGCTCGCTCTTAAAACATGAATATATTGAAGTGTATTCAGGAGCTGAATTAGAAGTGTGTGTGGGAATATATCTTTTCTTCTAGTTCTGACATACTAACCACAGTTAGCTCATGGCTCATCTCCTTTCACTGTGGTACATGAATCAGGAAATGTAAATCTTTGATTCTTCAGGTGTTTTCCTCCTTAGTCATGTGTTATTCCAACAAGATCTCAGCAGTTTAAGGTGTTAATCTTTTTTTTTTTCCTTTGCTATTTCTTATTCTTAAGACTTTGTTTTCAATGTTAAAATAACTTTTTCTTTTTTGTAAGAAAAGTTTCTCAAATACAATGTGCTGTATTACAACTTCTCTTTTTCTCCTTTGCAAGAACATACATCACTAGATTCAGATACAGACGTACTCAGTGACATCACTGTCAGCTCTGTCCATACTAGTGACCTTTCTTCCTTTGAAGAGGAAAGTGAAGAAGAACCTGTGATTTCTGACAGTACTGAAGAGGGGGAGATCACATCTGATGGTAAACCAATTAGATTGTTAATTGCGGTGGTAAAATTGCAAGAAATGATATGCAACTCTTTTGTAATTTGAGTATGTTCTCTAACAAATTTGATGTTTTGCAGTATTTTGTGTTGTACCTGGGAGATTTTAAATGTGGACTGGTAGTATTTGTGCAGTCATGAAGGATGAATAGAAGACATATTTTGAGTCTCTTTTCTGTAATAGCATTATATATGCTAAATGTTGTAAATCTTACTTGTACTACAGTATATAATAGAGAGCAAAACCACTTATGATATGACGCTTTGCAATGAGAATTTTACCTTCTTTTTTGCCAGAAATGTAGCATAACACTGGAGTGATTTGTTAGTTTTCCTGCAGTACTGGTTGTACTTGACTTTGCTGACTTTATTTTCAGAGCTTTAGATTTGCTTGTATTTCCAAATTGTACTTGGTCACAGCAGAAGAAATGTGAATTGATCTAGCTTTAAGAGTTGGGAAATGCTAAACCTGTTCTCTGGCTGGTTACATTTTGTAGTTTTCTTTGTCTTGAGCAGACCACAGATTCTTAATGATTTCTGCAGATCTGAGCTTATCTTTTCTGCTCTAAAAATACTCTGTAGAAGCACTCAATTTCATGTATGTTCTCTGGCTGTGACTTTTTTTGATGGTAGCATGAAATGAAAACAAACCTGAAGTATGTTTCAAGGGTGTGAATGCTTTTTATGGTATGAAGCATAAGTGCTTTTGCACAGTCTCTGATAATGCTGATAAATAAAATCTATTTCTGTTTTACTTAAATAATACTACATTAGTGTAAACAAGTATGTTCTGTTTATGTATTTTCAGCAAACCTATCTAGTTGAAGATTTTAAATGGTGTACAAATTTTTGGTATAGGAATGAAGCTTAGTTTAATACACAGCAGAAGTAATATTCTAACTTACACAGTGCTGAAAGTAGCTAAATACTATAGCATAACGCAACATGGTTTCAGGTACGAGGGTTAAGCCCTTCGTCATAATTTATTTTAGCATCTTGAAAAATTTTTTTTAGCTGAACAGCGTACATAAATTAATATACATTCCCGGTTTCAGTAATTTAATGATATTTTGAACTTTAACTATGTTTTTGAGGAAAGTTAAGTTTGGGGTAGCTTGTTACTTCAAAAGTGATGTTGAAAGTACTGCCTTAATTTATTAATATCTCCATACACTTAAATAACTTTTCAGATGAAGAGGAGAAAAACAATAAAAATAAGGCAAAGCCTCATACTAATGAATTGAGTGATGGGAGAGCCAAGCCGGTTCGTCATGCTTATGTTCGTAAGCCTTTTTTGTACTCCAAATACTTCAGTGATTCTGATGATGAACGAACTGTAGAGCAACGTCGCCAGTCCATTGTAAGTTTGAGTTTTGTTACTGCTCAGTGTCTTAACTCCTTAAACTTTCCAACACTGAAATTTCACTTGTTACTTGGTCCTGATTTGTAAGGAGGATTTTAGTTTTGTTTTCTGTGTTACCTCTGTCCCTTCTTCAGACTTTAACCAGTATTGCATGATACAGAGCAATGCACTCTAGGGAAACACTCTGCTGGGTATAGTTAAAAAGGCTTCTGGTGGAGGTAAAAAACAATAAAACAGAACCACAAAAAAAACCACTGTAATGGGTTTGACATCTTTTTCCTGACTCTCAAATGAACAGTATTCTGGTGTTAGAGAGTTTACTAAGTACATACAAGCTCTTCACAGGTGCATTCATTCTTGCTTGAGTCATTAAGTGTGAAAATTAGGAACTGCTACAGACGCACCAAAAAAAAAAACACCACCCAAAACCAAAAAAAATAGTCCGCAGTGGTTTTAATACATGTAAGGAGAACTTAAGTGAAAAAAGTAGCCTTCATCTACCTATGATCTACCTTCTTTAGTGTGGTTTTGTGTAGTGTGGGTCAGGGCTAATTAATTCAAATGATTTCCTTATATAATTTCTTTACAAATGCATTTCTCACTGTCCTTGAAGTCAGTAGTTGTAAAATTTCTGCAGGCAGTGAGAAGAGAGGTTTAACTGTGTTTCCTCTGGAAGAAAGCACACAAAACAGGAGCCAGTCATTCTTTTAGAGCTTTCTGCTATGTCTGAATGCATGTTCTTAGTAACATAGCATTCTTTGATCCAAGCTAATGCTGGGGACTTGTGGGTGGTGAGTAAGATAGGGTCTGTATTTTGCTTATGCATTTGAGGTTCATGGAGCTGGAAAAAAATATAGTAGTAAATCAGTTATACCTACCTCTCTGTAATTGTTTTATATCTGGGGGGAAAAAAAAAAAAGCTGCAAGGTAACACCTATAAACTATGGTTTTTTTCTGCTTTTTTTTCTTTTATGTAAATATTTATATAAATTAGATATCTTTGTTGAATAAGAAGTTTTGGTCTCTATCTGCTGTGTTGAGCAGCAGTGAAACTCTTTGGGAGTCAGCTAGTTTCACCTTACAGGAGTACTAGAGGATTCCATTTGCTTTGACATAAAGCTTTCGAAGTACTATTAATTTTTTTCTTTGCCTCAAGCCAAAGCATTCTGTTTTCTGTTGAATTTCTGTATATCTGTAGAATATTCTTTGACCTAATGATAAATTGTCTTTTCTTCCTTTTGTATTTCCAGGCCAAAGAAAAAGAAGAGAGACTCCTAAGAAGACGAATGAACAGGGAGAGACTTGAAGAGAAACGTAAACAGAAAACTGCAGAAAAAACAAAGTCCCTGAAAAGTGGAAGTCAAAACGCTAAAGGCATGAATATTTTAACCTTTTCCTTTTTCGCCTGTTGTGGCTTAACCCAACAGGTGGCTAAGGACCGCACAGTCATTTGCTCGCTCCCCCTCTTCCTATTAAGATGGAGAAAAGAATTGAGGGGGAAAAACTAACAAGGTAGAACTCATGGGTTGAGATAAAACTATATACTAAGATATGTATAGAGATAGAGAGATAAGAAGTGATGCACAAGAAATTGCTCACTGTCTCCTGATCAATGCCCAGCTAGCCTCCAAGCAGTGGAACAGAGAGAGATGAACTCCCACCCCCCTTAAAAACTCCTTCCGCTTGATGTCATATTGTATGGAATATCCCTTTGGCCAGTTTAAGTCAGCTCTCCTGATTCTGTTCATTTTGAGCTCCTTAGGCCCTTTGCTGTGGATAGCCTTGGCTCTGTACTACATTGTTTAGCGGCAACTATAAACATTGGTGTGTTATCAGTGTTGTTTTTCTCATAGAACCAAAATGTAGCATCATACCAGACACTTTGAAAAAAACAATTACATCCCAGCTGAAACTAAGACAAGATCTTATTTTAAGGGGAAATAAGGGTAAAATGATGACAATAGGCCTTTCTTCATATCTCTTGAAAGTCCAGTGTTTGAATAATCTGATTTCTGGTTTCAGCATATGCATAATTAAATTGCTGGATTATCCATGATTATATTGCTTGTATGCTCATATATGTTAGTTTTATACATTTAGTGTTCTACAAACATACTTAATTATTTCACCACTTGTGTATTATATTTCAGGAAAAAGTGGCTTGAATTTGGAAGAACCGTCAGCAAGAAGTCTTGAGTCAAAAGCTACTGGTACCAGCATTAAGGATGTGCTTAAGGAACAGAAATTCTTAGAAAAAAAAGTAGCTTTGAGCAGAAAAAGAAAAAGAGATTCAAGGTATTTGTGTGTTTAGTCAAAAGAAGTGAAATCTTCAAAAAATTTATTTTTGTAGATTAAATAGTTTCTCATCAACTTTGCCGTTGGCCTTACTTATTTAAACAATTTCTTTCTAATATACTTCGTTAACTTTGTTACTAATAAGTATAAAGTTATGGCTGCTTAATATACTGCAGCTCAGCAGCCTTTGTGTGACTTCTTATGCACAGAATAGTAATAAAAGGACATGAGAATGGACAGCTGTTAGATGTTTGTGCATCTAGTAGAAAAGAAATGTGTGATGTATCTCCATTAACTTTCATTTTTTGAACCGACAGAGTTCCTAGTACGTATTTAATGTTTTGTATTTTGTCATGTTTGTTTTGTTGGATTTTTTTTTTCCAAGCTTTTCATTACTACATTTTCATTCACTTACCTTTTTTCTTGACCTCATTAAGGAAGTAAAATTTAAAAAAAAAAAAAAAAAAAAAAAATCAGATCAATAGTAGTGAAGCTAATTGACTGCTTGTGTATGTATTTATAATTTGCACATACACATAAAAAAAATACGGTACACACTGGCATACTGAAATGTACTCTGCAGTTGTTCCAAAAGAATAACTTTAGTTTCTTGATGTTCAACTCACCCTGGTCTTTAATTTCATATTTTCTATCTGTACACCCATGCATATCCGTCTATGTACATGTGTAGATATAGTAAATGAGCCATATTTCTGAAAGATAAATATTATATTTTTTCAATTTTTCTTCCTTATAAATGGAGAGCATTCGATTTTTTTTTTTTTTTTTTAACAAAAAATCTATTAACTATTTTACAGGGACAACTGTACTACTAATATTGTCACACTGATGTTCTATGCTTTAAAGCAGTGTTGTCCAAAGGACATCTGTGAAGTCAGTACACATAATTTCGACAAACTATATAGTCAAAAGTTTTGTAATCGTGTTCTCCTTCAGTATTTCAGTGTACATTTATCTCATCTTCAGCTTTAAGAGCAGAAAGTTTACAAAGTCATGTTAGTTTTGTGTTGCTGTTTTTTTTTTTCTGATTGCTTGTCCAAATACCTGTTTCAGGCATGTTGAAGATAGTTGGAAAAAAAAATACGAGCCATCTGAAGATGATTCTAAGGAGGTGCAAAAGACGAATGAGGTATGTGTCTCTTTAGGCTAATAAAATTAATTTCAAAAAGAACTACTATTATGATCTTTTTAATTGCAATAATGCTTGTTCATACATACATACCAAACTGCATATTATTGCAGCATTTGTTTTTATGAATTGTTTTTTTTCCTGCTTCTAGTGCTCTAACATTGAAGCAATTTTTTTTTCTGAATTCTAGTAAATGCTAGGTTGCATTGTTCATGTATTCGGTGCTGATTCGTTTTGTACTGGAAGGAGGGGATTTGTATTCTGTAAAGCATGTAGGACTTCACAAAGAGCAAAGTCTGTCTTACATGCAAAGACTTGATAAATTTGATTTTCTTGAACTTTTGCTTGGGAAGTTATAACAATGTAGTCTGACTAGTAAAAGAAAGATGATTTTTAAATTGAGTTTTTAGCAACGAAGTTATTACCAAGAAAGTGATAGGCAGAAGTTTAACTAGAAGTCTAGAACTACCTGGTATGAGTTTATGAATTTTGTTTAAATATTTTAACAGATTTTTGAAGTGACTCATGGAATATTTGAAATGGTCATTGTCCATTTAAAGATCTATTAAAATTGTTTTTAAAAGGAAAGTTCACTTTACAAAGAAGGTTAAGCAGACTGTTAAATTCTGTTTCTTTTGACTCTCCTATAATAGCAATCAGTTGAAATCAGAGTAATTTTTCTCATCAATTCTTATTACAAAAGGGGTTCCCTACTGTATTGTTTTTAATTTGCTTTCAACAGTTGTCAGTCATGTAGTGAAGGAACTCTAACGTCTGCCTACATATATTTAACTTTCTTTCTTTTGCAGACTTGTGAAAAAAATTCTTCAAAAGAATTAAAACATAACCATGGCAAAACTGAAACCTCTAAACCACTTAGAAGACTTTCAGAATCGGTACATTCAGCTGAGGAAAACAAAACTGATTCTAAAGTGGAAAAAGAACATAAAAGAAAAGTCTCCACCTCTCTTCATACTGAAGGAACCCAACAGGACATTGAAACAAAGGACCCAAAAAGACAACTGGAAAGAGCAGAAGCCAATACTGATGAACTACAGAAGCAGAAAACCGTATTTAAAAATGAAAAACACCCCAAAAAAGATAGTGACACAGAAATTCAACATATGAAAAATGCTGCCAGAAAAGAAGCCAAGTCTTACAGAGATAAAAATGAAAAGGAAGTAACAGCATTGGAAGATAAACTTTCCTTAAAGCACAAATGTAAAGGAGATAATATTCATAAATCAGTTGAAGATGTTGAACTCCATTCTTCTGAGAAAAGTTTGAAAGGAGAGGATGGTGCTCAGAAGCATAATCAACAAATGAAGATTTCCTCAGATGACAAATCTGAAAGAAAAAGTAAACACCGAAGTGAACGGAAAATATCTGTAACTGGAAAAGATGGAAAAGGTATTTCTGATTCCACGTTAAAAGCTGAAGAGTTACTTCGTAAGGAAAATAAAAAAGACAGGCATCTCTCAACAGAAAAATCAAGAGCAGAATACAAGTCCAAAAGGTCTCTGAGTGATTCTAGGCCACAGAAGGATTCTATAAGTGCCTCAAAGCAACTTGCTTCTGCATCGCACAAAAGAAGTGAAAGTTACTCTGAAGAAAAACATGAAATAAAATCAACTAACTCTGACTGTAATTTGAAACAAGAAGATGGTGTTCATAAAGACAGACGAAGATCTAAGAGCCTTGCAGAAGACAGAATTTTATTGAAGTCTAAGTCAAAGAGTCATAGTAAACAATTGAAAACATCTGAAACAGAATTACAGGAAAATTTAGCAAAACAAGATACTAGTCAGAAGCTGGACAAAGATAAGAACATGGAAGAGAATGATTTGGATAAACAACACAATTCCAAAAATGAAGATAAAATATCTGAAGAGTGTGGTGCTGATTTTGAGCTTGAAAGTGGAATGCAATCAACTCAGGGATCACAAAAAGACTCCAGTCACAGAGTTAAGTTACACTCCGGAGAAAGAGGATCTGTAAAAGAGAAATGTAGAGGTGATAAAGATTTAAGTAACTCCAAGCTAGAAAGAAAGTTCTCTGTTGAAGGTCACAAAAGCAGAAGCATAAAGCACAGCAACAAGGAAATAAGGAAAAAGGAAGAATGTGCCAAAGTGGAGGATAAAGATATGAAAGAAATGGATGGTGGACATGAGAAAGTAATGGGCATCACAGTGACAGTGGATAAAAAACAAAGTAAAAAGGTATCCTGTGAAAACAGAAAAGGCAGTATATCAAACCACAATTTGCTTGGAGAGGAAAAGCAATCAGTTGGTGTAACTGTAAGCAGCTCTCTTCCTGTCCCTCAAAAGTCAAATATGAATAGTAATGACGTGTGTTCTGGTCATGAGGGAGAGATGATGGAACTTGATTTGGGTGAAACAAAAGTACAAGATGAATCTATCATGGAAGGAAAAGACATTTTAAATTCAGTCCAAGCCACAGATGCAAAATACACAGCAAAAGAAAAAATCTCTTCTGCAAGTAAGGAGTTAAAACACAGCTTGGCAGATCTTGAAGCTTCTGAATTGAAGTTTCTGGCTGCAGTTGAAAAAGCTAATAAACAAGAAGATATCCCTAATAAGCAAGTTGGTGCCTTAGATGCTTTATCCAAACAAACATCAATGGATCAAGGACTCCATAAAGAAGGAGCTTATAAAATGGGTGTTGTATCTGGAAAAAGTCATGGACTCTTACTGAATGCTCCCAGTAAGGACCGAACTTCAGAAGACAGCAGAAAACCAAAGAATTTTAAAACTGTGATAAATTCTAATTCAGATAATGTTCCTTTAGCAATTAATTCTACCAGAGAAGATGCTGCTGATCCAAAGTCCGTGGATATGGAGATCTCTGATTTTACACATTCTTTGGGTAGTATGTCTAGTACATCTAAAGAAGAATGCCGTAATTCAGATGGGACTTCTTTGTTTGAAGATGATGCAGCTTCAAAGAATGATGCAACACAGGTTGTATACATGGAACAAGAAGATAGTGTAGTGTTGAGTTCTATTATGAAAGGTGGTGATGACAACACTAAGACAAACGATATAGATAATGAGGCATCCCATCCTGATGAGCAAGCAATGGAAAACAGTGCAGCTGGCTCACCTATTCAAGATTATGACAAAGCATCAAAATTAGAAAGCGCCCCAAGAAGCAAGTTGAAAATAAAAGAGGAAAACTTGAGGGCTGGTGTGACTGAAGACTGTGGAGATGTACCAACAAAAGCACTTCTAAAAAAACTGAAAAAGAAAGAAAAAGAGTGCTTGAATACAGATTATTCCACAAAGGGAGAAAGAAGTACAATGATGGATAGTGTGCAACAGAATGAGATGCATGATACTTGTAATGTGATACAGTCTTCCTCTGTGTTAGCATCTAAAAGAGATCCTGAAGAAACAGTCAAAGACTCTGTTCCAGCTACTGGGCAAGAAGGGAACAGTAGCATAAAAGATAAAAATGAAAGCAGTGCTGTAGGTACCAGTGCAGGAAGCGGTAAGCTTAGTCTGTTGTGCAACAGTATACAAACAATTCCAGCCACTGTGATAGGAACTAGCACAGAAAAGATTGAAAGCACTGTAATGGCCTCTAGTACAGGAGAAGAAAGAGCTGAAGGTGCATCACGTTCTGAAAAGGAAAGTGATGCTACAACCACTTGCTCAGAAGAAGAAAGTGAAATGGAATTAATCTGCACGAGCATAGAAGCTGACGAAGGTTTCACAACAGGCATATGGGTAAAAAGTGGTGAGGGGAGTAGTTTCATTACAGGAACAGATATTGGTGAGTGTACAGTTACAGCAGCAGAAGAAGGTGGTGGCAGCATCGTCACTGAAGGATTAGCAGAAAGTGAAAGCTTTCTAACAAGTACAAAAGAAGAAGAAAATGATGATTGCAGTATGGTTGATGCAGAAGAAAGTGGTAAGGATTCAGTCAATGGAAGTGGAGTAGAAAATGAAGATAGTGTGAATAGTGCTGGAGCAGAAGAAAAAGATGATGCTGTAACTAGTGCGGGCTCTGAAGAGAAGCGAAAGACCTTGACTTGTGGAGGTGCAGGCAAATTAGAAAGTTCTGTGTCCTGCTTAGGTGAAGTGGAGAGTGATGGTGCTGTAACTAGTGCAGGTACAGAATCAGGTGAAGGATCAACAAGTGGTGACAGTTCAGGTGAATTTAGGGGCAGTATAAGAGCTGGCCAAGTAAAAGAACATGAAAGTACTGTGACTTGCACAGGTGCAGAAGAAAGAGGTCGTAACTTCATTATGTGTTCAGTAACTGGTACAGATGCCCAGGGAGAAGGTTCTGTAAGTGGAGCATGTATTACAGTGGTCACAAATAACAGTGCCACAACTGGAACTACTGGTGACAAATGTGAGGATACTATAAATGGTGAAAGCGCAGTGACCAGCACGGGCATAACTCCAGAAGATGATGCTGAAATTTCAGTTCTCTGTACAGGACTGGAAGACAGCAATGAAGGTTTTGCAGTTTGTTTAAATACTGAAAAATGTGAAAGTGCAATGGACAGCACAGGGACAAAGGAGGAAGCTAGTATCACTATAGTCAGCATTGGTTCCTGTGATGATGAAGGTTTTGTGACTAGTACAGGCTCAAAAGAAGAGGATGAAGAAGGTGAGGGTATTGTGACCAGTACTGGAAGGGGAAATGAAGAAATTGAGCATGCTTCTACTTGTACAGGAACGGAAGGTGAAAATACACTAATTTGTATAGGTGCAGAAGAAGGTGAAAGTTCCATTATCTGCATAGTTGCTGAACAAATGGAAGCTGAGTCGGGACTGGCTGGCACAAATATAAATAAGCTTACTGTTGACAGCATGACGGATGTAGAGAAAGAAGCTAATTGTGGCACAAACTGCAGGAGTGCCAAAGGGGTAGTTGAAAGCAGTGTAACCAGTGCAAGTGCTGATGATGAGGATGCTGTGGCTGCATGCATAGAAAAACATGAAGTTACCTTGATTCCCTTAGATGCTGAGGAGTGTGAAGGCCCCATGACTAGTGCTATGACTCTGCAAGATAGAGGTCAGCCTGGTGCTGAAGAGCATGAGAATGCCATGACCTTTGGCAGCGGAGAACTTGATGGCTCTATAAGTAGTGCCATTCCAAAGGAAGATGAAAATTCTCTTATTCCTGCTGACAGAGAGGAAAAAATTAAAGGTGATATCATCTCTACCAGTACAGTGGAAGAAAGTGATGCTCCGTTACATTCAGCCATAGATGCTGAGGATGGTCCACTTACCATTGCAAGAGCAAATGAAAGTGGGGAAAGCTCTATGATCTCAGTTGATGCTGAAGGCACAGAGGTGCCCATGCCCAGCACAGCTACGGAATTTAAAGAGAGTGTGCTTGCTTTTAGCAGTAAACAGGACAAAGATGAGTGCACGATGATTTCCACTAGTATTGTAGAAGAATTTGAGGCTCCTATGTCTAGTGCCATTGTTGAATACGATGGTCAGCTCCCCTCTGTGAAAACAAAAGAAATAAATGAAAGTGCTGTGGTTTCTATAGGTACAGAAATATATGACATTCCCATGCCCAGTGCATCCAGTGCAGGAGAAGATGATGAAAGTCATCCAACTGCTAGCAGTAAAGAAGAAAAAGATGAGTGTGCTACGATTTCTACAAGTGTTGTGGAAGAACAAGTAATTCTGATGTCGGGTGAAGTTGCAGAGGAAACAGTTCAACATATCTCAGAAACAGAGTCTAAAAATGAAACAGTAATGATCTCTACAAGTACAGCAGAATGTTTTGAAGCTCCTATGTCTAGTGTAGCTGTAGAAGATGAAAATAAACTCACTGCTTCAGAAACAGAAGGGAGATACGAAGCTGCTGTGATCACCACAAGTATGACAGAGGAATGTGAAATAGTCCTGATCAGTGCAGCACCACAAGCTGAGGATCAACTCCTTGTAGCAGAAAGAGATGAAGAGAGTATCTCTCCAAATGCATCAGAGGAATGTAAGATTGTGGAGACCACTGCTACTGTAGATGAACAGTTTGGACTAGCTGCTTTCAATACAGATGCAGGAAGCAAAGGTTCTGTGATTTTTGTGGGAGAATGTGGAGGTCCTATGCTGAGAGTTGCTACCAACAGTGAAGATCAGGATGCTGCTTCAAGTATAGAAGATAAAGAAGAAGGGGCAGTGATCGCTCTGAGCACAATGGAAGAATGTGATAGTCTCTTCACATTTACTGTCATAGAGGAAAGTCAACTTGATGCGGAGAGTTCAGAAGTAAAAGACAAAAGTGAGGAAGTTTTTAATACTGCTAACCAAATTGAATGCATCCTATCAACTGTGGGCCCAGAAAAAAGCAGTAGTTCTTTGCTTGTAATTGGTCAGGAGAATGAGACCCATGACAGTGTTATGAGGGGAGCATCAACAGCATCTCAGATGACTGTAGACAGTGAAATCACAGAAGCAGATGAAAATCCAGTCAATCTCATGAGTGTAGATGAAGCCCTTTGCGTGGAGATTAGTACGGAGACTGCTGTAAGCCCAAGTCCTTCCTCAGAGGTAAATGAGGATGATGAGCAGGCTGAAGATGTGTTGCATGAGGACGTTACATCAGAACTCTCTTGCATCATTTCAGAAGCATCAGTAGAGGGTGAAACATTAAGGGATATAAACTGTAACTCAAACATGCTTATAGAAAGTAACTTTTCTGAAATAAGGACTCCACTGCCTGGGGAACGGTCTCCTTCCTTAGTTTCTGCAAATGAATTAACTGTAAATAACCGCAGTGAAGAGACTATAGAAGCAGAATTGGGGGAGAAAAGTGACTGTCCTGTGTTGCATGTAGAAGAGCTATATGGTAGCGATGATAAAATGAACTTGGTCAAAATAGATGATTCAGGAGTTGAAGTTACTTTTCAGAGAACTAATACAATCTTTAATTCAGGTAAGGATTTCTGTGCGGTTTTGTTCTCTCTTGAGTTTATAGATATCCTTAATAAATGCTTTTTATCATGACTAGAATTAGCAATAACTTATGCTGTTCAGATATATCAGACTTCTTTGTAGTTTGCAAAATATTTGCTAATTATGAATTGATGAAAAATAGTTAAGCATGTAATTGTGCCTATATCGGTGTGACTAAAGAAATTAGTATCTGATGTGTGTTGAAAGAATTGTTATTAGATTATTAACAGATCGGTTATTAAAATGTATCAACTTAAAATTATGAGCTAATATGTTGTTTGCAAGAGGTTCTGTTACCAACATTCAGGAATGCTTTTATAGGAAGGAGGATATATTTTATTTAGACATATGTTCAGCACTTTAAAAATGGCAACTTTGTAGTGATCTTTGAAGATCAAGAATGACCATTCTTAATCATAACTGCAGATTTTCTCAGGACTTCTCTTAAAAAGAAAAAAAAAAATTAGGTTCAGTCTCTTTATGGAGCCATAGAACGGCTTAGGTTGGAGGGTTCATCTTAGGTTGAAGTTCATCTAGTTCCAGTCCATCCTGCTGTGGACTGGGTTGCCACCCACCACATCAGACTGCCCAGTGCCCCATCTGACCTGACCTTGAACACTGCCAGAGATGGAGCATCCACAGCCTCTCTGGGCATCCTGTTCCAGTGCCTTACCACCCTACTTCTTTCTAATGTCTAACCTAAATCTCCTCTTTTATTTAAAGCCATTCCCCCTTGTCCTGTCCTGTCGTTATCAGACTATGTAAAAAGTTGGTCTTCCTCCTGCTTGTATGCTCTCACTTCAAGTACTGGAAGGCCACAGTGAGATCTGTCTGGAACCTTCCCTTCTCCAAGCTAAACAAGTCCAACTCCTTCAACCTGTCTTTATAGGAAAGGTGCTGTTGCCCTTTCATCATCTTTGTGGCCCTACTCTGGATCTGCTCCAGCAACTCCACATCCTTCCTGTACTGAGGGCCACGGACTTGGGCTTGCTTACACTGAACTCTTGCACTGAATTTTATGAATTCTTTTCTTGCTGATACGCTAATACACTTGAAATAGTCATCCTTTATGTTACTAGAGGAATTGGGCAATGCTCCTAAATACACAAATATTTTAGGTCAACAATGATTTTAGGTATCTATGTTAGATACAATGCTTGTGATAGCATATGGCACTGAGAATGTGATGGCACTAAGAACATCATGTTTTATTTCCAGTTCCATTTTTCTTAGAAGATTATTACTTCAAGTGGATTTGCATGGTTGCAAGTTCCTTAAAGTACCACATAATGAGCATTCTCCTGTTTTCAGCCTTTCTTATTCTCCAGATTAGCTGCAACATCAGGTTTAGGAAATAATAAATTCTTTAAAGATCAAGTTCATTGTAAATTTTGGAGAAATTAAATGGTAGAAGAATCAGTAGAGAAGTGTTCTTATCCTTGCGTACACCAATGGGAATGGACTGCTGTTCAAATATTATTTTAATAGGCTTTTCCTTTTCCTGTTTGACTTTGCTGTCGTTTCAAAAATGCACTAAAATTTTACAGTGTGAGTTTGGGTCTAGTTTCTCAAGGGTTGGTTTTATTCTCTAGTTGCCTTCGCTTATAAAATAGGTGCCCAAAATAGCTGTATAAGTCTTAAAAAGTTAGTGTCTGCATGGCTTGTTTTTCAGATGTTGAAAGCATGTAGTTCCCATATGGAATTAAATGGGTGGGGCTTTAAGGTTTTGTGAAACAGCCATCACTGACAGGAGGTACTGAGTCTATGCAAATTGGATAATTTCAGTGGTTGTGGATTTTAGAGCTTATGGGTTTAGACCTAATTGTCACTTAAAGAAAAAATATTATTCTTAGTATTAACTTGCACCTATGCATTCATTAATACAGTGGTAATTTGCTATTTAGAATTGGGTCAGAAAATCTGTTGATGTTTTTAAAGGAAAAGCAAGGAAAAGAAAGCGAAGTCAGAAGTCATAAGCAAGCTGGTAAATCCTGACAGCCTATATTCACGAGTCGTCTTGTATTTAAGGAAAACAGAGAAGTACGTGTGTTCTTGCAGATGCTGAGTTGTTCCTTTGAACTGGTTTGCTGCTGTAGTTTCCATTGCCTACAAGATGAGTCTGTCTTCGCATGCTGTGCTCGTGAGATGATGCTAAAGGATGGTGTCCTACTGTAGCTGAATATAGTACTGAGCTAAATACAGTGTAATGTAATAGAATAATTTCAACATGTTTGTATTTCATTAGGCAATAATGGAGCTTTACCAAAGTTGGCAGAAGAACTAGAATTTGAAACTAACTTGAGAACTGAAGAGGTATTTATGATATTTTGAATTTCTTCACTAGTTCTTGCATGGTTTTAATTTCTGTGATTTCTTACTAAGCTTTTTATTTCTGTTCAATAAGAACTGCATTTCAAAACTTTCAAAGAGTCATTTTTTCAGAACTTTCAACTGTATTCTTCTAAACAATTGGCATTAAAGTTGTGTGATGTCCATGTTATTCTGTGGTAGAACCAATTCCCTTTCCTAGCTGTGTTTCCTTCTATGACAGTGACATCCAAGATTGCTTTTCATTAGAACTAGTCATACTGTACGCTTGCTTGTGATATTACTAGTAAAAATAGTTATATATGCCTTAACATTTACGTTTGGCAGTCACTGGTTTAGTGTTTTGAAGTGGTATACAACAAAATGAATAGAAGTGCATGTTTCACTTGATTCAGAGTATGGTTCAGAAACTCACAAGTGTCTCTAATAGGGCCACTTGGGACTTGCATAGGGATGCTGTCTTCTGCTCTAGGGCAGACCACTTCAGTTTTTCTGAATCAAGCCTGAAATGCATTTCAGGAAAACCTGAGTCGTCTTTGGTCTAGTGGGGTTTATTGATTTGAGTACCCCCAGCAAGTGGCTGTACTGTTTGCTGGGATAAGATGGTCCTACAGTCAGTATGGTCGTATTCACATGGCGTTGTGTCTGAGTTTACAATGTCTGGATTTGACTTAATGCTACGTGGAGTTAAGTGTACTTATCCATGGATTTTTAACATATAGCTGATCTACAGCTTGAATAAGTAAAGGGGAAAAAAAGGCCAAAGTTGGGATATACTTTGTTATGCTTTGCAGTTGCATATTTTTCTGTGTATGTGAACGTTTCTATAATACTTATCGTGATTGGAACTCCTCTCAGAGTAGGAATTTGCACCTTGAATTCCTGAGGTCTCTCTTGAGATCTGGTTGTTAAACTGATTTGTTCTTACTGTACCAGCTTTAACTCTGAAGTCAAGCTCATGGTATTACATTGTTCAACAGTAATATGACTAATCTTTGTCAGTCTGTTATTAATATTTGTATTACTATCTTAAGAATGCTTTTGAAGACTTATACATCATAAAACAATAGTCATCATTACGTGAGGGAGGGGAATGAAATGTATTTGTACTAGATGCCTGTCATATTTTTTGTTTCCTTTCATCTTGTTTTTAGCCACCACAGCCTGAAAGTCCAAAAAGTGAAGAACTATATGTGGATCTTCATATTAAAGAGCTACAAAAAGGTGATTCTATAAATCTAGAAATAGATTTGAAAAATACTTTCTCTAGAGAGATTGAAGCAAAGCCTACAGAAACCTTTTGTGAAAGGCTTCTAGGAGTTCGTGTTGCTTTGGAACTTATGTGTGTTTGCATTTGGTCTGCAAGAAGGAGGGAGGAGAATATGTCTTCTACTAGGAAGTATTAAAAGAAAGGTGGAAAGGGCTGAGTATTTAAAAAAAAAAAATAAAGTAGACTGCTAATGTTTTATTTGACATTAATAAATATTTGAGGGAGGAAAAAAAAAGTTTGCTCAAGTGAGGTACAGAAACTTCCCAAAGAATAACTTGCTTCTTTCTAAACTTAGAATGTCCTTGTTTCTGGTGTTGTGAGAGGTGTTTTGGGGATGTGACCAAAGTAAGTGCTGTATGATCAAGTCAGAATTAACAGGAAGATTTTTACTTATGTATTTACTTGTTGCTGTTGTTCTGTCCTGCTCTCCAGAAGATTAAAGTGTTTCTGGTCATCCACTGAAGTAAGTAGGTAGTCACCTAGCTAGAAATCTCAGTGAACTCTACGTCTCTGGTCAGTAATTCCTTTTCAATGCATAATGTTATTCTTAAATGGAGGAAGAAAAGAAAAAGCCCTCCTTCCCAGAAACACATTATTTCAAAATGTGTTGCAGTTGTTTGGCTTTCTTTTTAAAGCAGAAACAAACCCCTGCTTTGTTCCCATCTTGATGGATTTTGTGCTCCAGATGCTTTACAAAGATGTTTACAACACTACCAGATGAGAGTTAATCTTCAGTTGGTGGAGTAAAAAGCAAAACTAAAATGAATTCCAGGAGGTACCAACAGTACTGCTGTATAGAGTCCGAAGAGTTGAAAGATGCATTTCCTATTACAGAATGTTGCTGAAAGCATAAATTGAAAGGACACGTTGTAAATCTCACTTGTAAATTTTTACATGTATACCAAAATAACTGTTTACCAAATAGGGAACAAATTGAGTAAGGTGATACATGTGTTGATGTCAAGTTTTAGATTCCTTTTTATTCTTGAGGTAGGTCAGATACCTAGTTTAATTGGTATTAGCATATTCTTTTAGGTGGTAAGGCGTGCTCTGTTCAGAAGAAAGAAAATGTAAATCCTGAGAATGGATTAGAAGAATGTGGTCTTCAGGACACCAGATCCAAAACTACAACCAGTTTTCCTCTACTCTGAGATTTGTTCCAAGGGCCTGAAAAACTGCCACTTTATATCATGCAGTCATGCAGCAGACAATACTTACATTTTAAAATGCACAGATTGAACTGGCTGTGATAATCTTGTTCCATGTAAAATGTTTAACAAAAATCCATTTGTTGTGTAAATCATCTTGGTTATGACACACACAGAAGAATAATGCTTCGTAGCTCTTCATAGAGTTTTTTCTTTCTCTTCCACCATACAATAATCTTTTATTTTTATATATATACGTATATGTATATATACATATGGCCCAACGTACGTAAAAGACAAATGTGTGTCCTGTCATGAGTATGAACAGCAGACACAGTAGTTTAGTAGTCCAAGATTCCTTGGAATGTAAACAAATCATTGCTGTTTGAGTGGGTAGGATCTAGCTCTTCATTTGATGGTGCTTTAAAAATTGAAAAGATATTGTGCAACTATGCTCTATAGCAGTGCATAAGTTGTTTCTAAAATATGAAGATGTAAGAAATGAGCTACATGTTATATAAAATTGTGCATAAGTGTTTCCATTGTATTGTAAGTTTGTGTTCTTATTTCAACTAAAAGAAAAATGTTTGGACTGTTTTAGCAGCTTTTTAAAGTAAAAATACTAATTCAGTTTCCTATATGAATCAGATCTATAGGATTTGTAGAGCCTTCTTATAGAACAAACTTTTTATGATTTTTTTTGTTGTTTTTGTACTTATATGAAATAGCTTTAAAAGATGCAAAGGGCTCATTAGTAATTTATAATTTTCCAGATTCATGTGGTATGTAAAGGTATGGCTCTGTTTTATTAGATCCAAATATAGGACGATAGAGCCTAGCAATCCAGCAACTTCTGTGTGCGCTGCATCACTGGAGTCACTGCTACAGTTATGCAAGCATCAGTTCTCTGCCAAGCCCATTGTTACAGCTTAGTTTTCGGTGTGTTTTACTTTATCCTGTGATGTAGCATCTAGATTTATGATGGACAAAACTCTGACTTACACAAATGCTAGAACTAAATCTGAACTGAAATTTCAAAGTTGCAAGGTATTTCAAAGGTCACAGTGTCTCGATTGACTGTGTTTTAGCCTTAACGTGATTCTCAGTTATCCTATGCTTTGGAAAACCATACTCTTTGCTTTTTAAGTTTGTCAAATATGGTTAAAGAGGTGATTAATGTGCTTGGGTGAATCATATTTCCAATAGTGAAAATAAGTTGTGTAGTTTCAGGTACTTTAGAACCCTTTCAGAGAGGCGAAGTAGAAAATATTATCATACTTTGCTATTGCTGAACATTTCTGATTTTTTTTAATTATTTTTAATAGATTCACTGCAGAAGAATAGTGCTATAGAAAGAGAAACTATTCACGTAAGATTTATTTAATTTACTTTGTTTATGCTGCTTTCTTCTTGCTTGCATTTACTTCTATTTACATTAAATATTCTTTAAAAGAAAATACTGTTTCTTATATAAGCAGAGCCTATGTATATTGAGACTGTGCAGCTGTGTACATTGATGCCCAATTACTCTTCTGAATTTAGTAAATAAATCTTGTCTTATTTAACAGTCTATGACTATTTCACGATTGTTAGCTGATAGAAAAGCTTAATTGTCCTCCTTGAGAACAAGGACAAAAAATAGGGATTATACTGGGGACTGGAGTCAGAACTAGGAAGCTGTTGTTTTGATGCAGTCCACTGCAATCTTACAAGAACACGGAGCCTGTAATTATGAGGATGATTAGGAAAGTTGCAATACCAAGTTTTTCTTAGGGATCAGAAACAAGATATTGAACGCAGATGACAAGTAAAAAAATGTGATTTCTTTAACTTGAATTGGAATTTATTAATTATATATCTATTATTTTTGCCATGCTGGTTGATTCTGTTTTGGTTCTAGTAAGGCATCAGTTTTGATCCTGCATATAGGAGAGTGTAGTTATTTTAAATCTGAAAATATTTGATGTAAGTAAGTTGCTATGATGGATTGCTTTTACAGCACATGGTTGGATGCCTAATTAAAACTAAGCCTTTTTTCATTAAAAGAATCAATTAAAAAAATCTGAAAATGCAACAAGTCAAAAGTTCTTTCATGATAATGGTAACATTGTTTGAGTTCTGTGAACAAACTGCTTTTATAATACCACTACCTTCCATTTTGGTATGTGTTTTATTTAGAAGTAGCTAGTAGCAGTAACTTTTCCCTTCTGTGTTTACAAACTTAATTGTGGAGGGGGGGGGAAGTGGGGAGTTATATTTCTTTGTATTTTATTCATAGGTGGAAAACGTGGACACCCAGATAACTGAAGAGCATCAACCTAGAGTAATAGAATGTGAAACTTCAGGAATAATGGATAAAGAAAAATGTAAGTGATCCAGAACTACACAAATATGTATAAAGCCTTGCTGCTGCACAAGAAAGTCCTGCTGTGATCAGTCTGTACAGTTCTCTTTTGGAGGAAAGAGTAGAGTGGGGAATTCCACAATCCAAAGCAATTAATCTTTTATTGAAAACAGTTCAATGTATTTGATGTAACTTAATATTTCTATCAATGTATGATGACAAATTCAGTAGTACACAGAAGAGTTTTACAGTAGCTTTTTTAATCATAGAGGAACAATTTATTTTTAATCTAAAAAATATTTTCTAATTTTATCATTAAAAGAAAAAAAACAGAGCAGTATAAAGCTGAAGAAAGCTGATAATCAGGGAAATATCTAGCCATTCACTGAATTTTGTGAGGCTGGTTTTTTCCTACCGTTAGTCTGGGAGGACTGACATCTTTGTCTAGTATCAGATGAGAAGGAAGGTAGTCCATTGAATGGCCTAAATATTTAAGTTAACCTATTCATTTGGACTTTCTGTTAACGTAATTGTTACGGGTCTATGTATTATCTATTCAACCTCTGCTCTTACCTGCAGGAAAGTCTTACTGCAAAAAACCTTACTATAAGTTTTTTGTGCTTTTTTTGTGGTTTTTTTTCTGCATCAGAACAACAAAAAAAATGCATTAGGCTAATTGATATTATAATTTTCTTGATAACTCTTTTTATTCTGCTCCTAAGAATGTTGATTTTTTTTTAAGTGTGTGACTGGAAACCATGTGGTATTCATTATAGTGTACCTCATAGCACTACCTGCTTTTTTTGGTTGGTTTGAAGATAAGATTGGTGTTGAGATTTGACAGATACCATATCAAGAAATTAAAAAATAAAAATAAAAATAATTAAAAAAAAAAAAAAAAAACAAGAAACATGGAATTCTTTTATGTAATTTTTTTTTATATTCCTTTACCAAGAGAGGCTAACCTAACTTTCTGTTCATAGCTTTGTAATTAAGATGTTGCTTTTCGTCAAAAAAAGTCTTTGCAGTAGTGTGCTGGTATAAAAGCTGTACAAAATCTGACAAATGAACTGTTTGAACTGTTGATTGTTTTTACAGCCAGCCAGCTGATTGCTCAGGATGTAGGAACGGATGATGGTCCAAGTCAGTGTTCCAGAACAAAACCTAGTAATATCAAGGTATTTTCGAGAACATTTTTATTTTTTAATGCTGTGTAATTGTAACATGAATAAGACTTCAGTGTTTCTTTCTATAGCAGTTTATTTTGGGAGGTATTTTCATTTTTAAATGTTAATTACTCTTACATTGTGTTGAATAGAAAATGACTATACAGTGATACTCAGTTTTCAGGAAGTACAGATCTGATGTGTTGTGGGCCAGTTTGCACTGTAATTAAGAGCTTGGGATCACGTGAAGTACCACAGGGTTCCAACTGTCCTATAAGTTCACCATCTTGATGGTTGTACTGATCTGAGATCTGCAAAATGTTATCAGACTTTGTGTTTGCACTTCCCCTTTGAGTCAGAACAGGTACTTAATGAAAAATAATCTTCCTTTTAAGAGAACGTGCAGAATGTTTTATCTCACCTATTGATTTTGATTACGGTTTTCAG
This sequence comes from Tragopan temminckii, assembly GCA_028571105.1. Classification (NCBI taxonomy): domain Eukaryota; kingdom Metazoa; phylum Chordata; class Aves; order Galliformes; family Phasianidae; genus Tragopan; species Tragopan temminckii. Next base: position 54,288,892 of record JAOWBP010002392.1, read on the forward strand.
CATCGAAGTTTTCAAGAGACACTATAAAGTCTTGACGAATAACTGCTTTTTTTCTAAATGCAAATAACTGACTGTAATCCTTAATTTGTAGTAAGATGCTCTGTTTCAAAATAATGCAGGAAATTACTTCATGTGATGCAGCTGAAGTCTCTGAAGAAGTTGTTGTGACACACACACCTCCTGCAAGTGCTGTGGAAGAAAAAGGTAATGAAAGTAAAGAATCTGCAATTTACTGACCCTGTACTTGAATGCTAGTATTATTTGGATGTTTCTGAGAGCAGTGAGATTTCCAGTCCCAGCCAAATAGTTGCATAAGTTCTGTAGTTGCATTCTGTTCCTGCTATCAAATAATGCATTATTCTTAATTCCTTTAATAGTGGGAGTAAATGTGATGTTTCTGCTGTGGATATAGCTTGACCCAGATAAGGAGTTATGGGGGATATCATGCATCTGCTGCATTGTGCAGTCTGGGAAGCCACTTGCAAGTAGACAATTGGAAAAGGATATAGCAAATTCAGGACATGGGCAAGAACTTCTAACTCAAACCAATAATAAGAGGAGAGTTGTTCTAAGAAAAAATCATGACAAATGCACCATCAAAAACAGTCATGTTTGTTTATGTAGGAAAACCAACCAGGAAGGAGTGTAGGAGTTAAGCTGTTGTAGTTTACTTTGTAAAAACACTTAAAAAAAAAAAATAATAATAATAATAAGTGTCATGGCCACAGTGCTAATATTGACTTGATGCAACTTCATTCTGTCTTTATGTTTTGTATTAACAGTTGTGTGCTCTCTGTTGAAAAATCTGAAACTGTTTAGCAGTGAGCTTGTATCCTCAGGTTATTGATTCAGAGAATGTGTGAGGAAATTAAATAGTTGTTTGAACTTCGATTTAACTTAAATTCAAAGTGACTTCTGAATCATCTAGTGTTAAGGAGGCATTCTGGCAGTCCAACATACTGTTGCTATGAGGTGAATGTTTATACGGAAGTTGAATTTGAGGCCGTAGAGTGATACAATACTTTTAGTGCAGGATTGTGGCTTGTACCTTTTACTCTGTCTAATAAAATAAAGATGCAGTTTCTCTTTTTTTTCTTTTATGTGCATGTGAAGATGAATTTACCACTGAGCAGGAAATCTTTGAAAAGACAAAGCAGAGTCTAGAATCAAACGAAAATTCTGTAGAGGTGAGTGGTCTTACTCATGTTAACTAATTGAGATAATGTCAGTTCAGACAGAAAGCAAGTGGTTTGTATTTTGCTGACAGCAATACTAAAATCCTGATTCAACCAGTGTATAAATAGCTGTAGAAATTTAGGTGAGTTTTTTTTTGGTACTCTAAAGTGCCTAAGGCTCTTGTAATTATCTGTCACAAAGCATAAACATGCACCATAAGACATCAGTCGTTGTTATTAACGTAGCAGTAACTTCCTTCCTGCATTTAATGGTGCTTACAAATTGTATATAAAATAACTGTATAGAATTGTATACAAATCATGTTTCCTGGAAACTTCATAATTGACGTGTGGACAGTTGTATCACTTCATCAAATCTAAGCTGGCTCTACAAAAATATTATCATTCAAAAACTTTTAAGCTGTTTTTTATCTTTTAACCATATACTTGTGATATTCTGCAGGGGTTGTTGTGAAAGTCTATCTGAACATACTTTGAGAATAAAATTGTTGTCTGACTCTAGAAGCGGACACAGTTATAGAGACTTGTGTTTTGTGGTTGTTTTTTATTTATTTATTTATTTATTTTGCCTCTGCATTAAAAATGGAAGAAGAACT
>JAOWBP010002392.1:54290783-54354139 GCA_028571105.1 Tragopan temminckii
CAGCCAGATAGATAACCTCTCCTGAAACAACATCTGTCTTTCTTTTTCCCTTCATGTAGGAAATTTAGGAAGAGTAGGTAAAGCAATTTGGTGACATCACGGTTGTTCTACAGGAGCTCCTGGATGTCATTAGTTGTTGCACTTTGTTTCCCCTTATTTTATATGCAGCATGCATTAGCGGCTGCTTGTTTTGAAGTTCTCTAGGGTATTCTACAACGAAGTTGCCTGGTAGCAGAACAATCTGTGTTCCTCAGATATGCAAGTGACTAATTTTCCATCAATCAGAGATGAGACTTAAATAAATAAAGGTACTTCATGGGGCTGCTGTGCCTAATGATAAGCAATTATATAAAGTCAAATTAAGGCAGTTCTTTGTGAAGGTCCTGTGAAATTGGTTAAGCAAAAAGAATAACTGCACCATTTCATTGATTCATCCTATTGCTCATTTCAGTGGGAGCATTATCTCAGTTAACTGATGCAATTAATATGAAAATGAGGAAATCATTGTTTAAGGAGATGAGGAGAGAGAGGGGGTCTTAATGCAGCAGTGCTGAAGAAAAAGAGTCACAGAGATGGAAATTTGCATAGGTCAATGGTAATGTAATGCATTTAGCACATATTCAAAGCTTAACTTGCATAGTAATACAGATCCATTAAATTCTCATTATGATGACCTGTGTCCAACACAATTCAATTTTTCTGAATCTTAATGATAAAAAGTTAATTACAGTAAGGTGAAAACCTTTTGTACTTGGTCTTAAAATAAAGCATTGAAAGGGCATTGAGACTATCTTTTAGATATGGCAGGTAGTTTCACTTCTGCTTAATTCAATATTTTATTAAGCATGACAAGATCTGAAGTTTGGCTTCTGTGTGCACTGCAGATTTTTAATGTAGTCAGCGGCAATAAATAAGCCTTTGTCTGTACAATTACAATTTAATGCTAGTCATTTTCCACTTACAGGCTTCAGTTACAGATCACATTCTCAGTTTATCCTGCTTTTCTTATTTTTAGTAACCAGAAAGCCTATCCAAATTTGGGGAAGAGGAGAAAAAGACATCCTTTCCCTTTCATCAGCGTAAACATATTCCAGCTTTTGTTCCTTAGACATGTTTTTGAGCCAACGGCTCTTACCATGGCATAGTGCAGGGTCTCCAGCAGCTGCTCCTTGTCATTACCTGATTTCACTTCTCACCACAGCTACAGGTGGAAGATAAGTGTCTGAGTGCTGCTCAGCCTCACACCATTTCCTCCCACTTATCCCACATTCGCAGATAATGGTCATTCTTTGACTTACTCATCCGAGACAGGCAGTGAATGTGTCAGGTTCCCAGTGCTCTGAATCATGCTTGAGATTAAGCTGGAGGTGCAGAGATACACTTAGAAGCAGGTTCAACATGGCAGGCGGCCATGTGAGGCAGGTTGTTGTTCTCAAAAACAAGTGTCTGGCGGGCACACTCATTGCTCCTTCACATTACAGCCACCACACATCACTCAGGCTATGTCAGGTTGTATCAAACTGTGATAAATTTGCATTTGATAGATTTGTAAGGCATCTTTAATACCCGTGCAATGTAAATTGGGCTGAGTGTGACCTAAAGACAAATCCCACGCACATTTTTCTCCTTGTTGGTTTCTTTTATCTTGAAATATGCGCTATGTTCACCACAGCACATAGCAAGTGTTTGTGGAGGTGATCCAAGGGATGACTTTAGCCACCTAGCACCGAGTCAGACCTCGAGATTTGCTTGACAAAACACAGATATCTGCAGAGCAGATACCTGTACCTGAGCTGGGCTCCCTGGGCAGGCACTGGGGACACTCAGTCCCAGCACATAGCAGAGCCAACATCTGTGTGTGGTCAGGAGGGCAGCCCTGCCTCAAACACAGAGCTACAAGAAGAAATATGATGCTAAATCTCTAAATCCAAGCCTGAGATCCGATCCTTGCCTCGCTTTTAAGGCTGCAGTTCTCAGCACTTCAAATTGCTGCAGTCCCCTGAACACTCCTAAATTTTGCTTTTTGCTACTGCTAGTGTTGCCTGCATCCCTGAGGAGCTCTTTGGCCTCCCAGAGACCCAGTGCAGCAATCAGCCAGCAGAAGGCTGATCAGCCCCTGTCTGCACGCACGCACACACACACGAAGTGATTTTCCCCCATGGAGCAGGCACCAGAGATCAGAGAAGCTCCTGTGCTAGAGTAAGGCAGGGCACAGGCTCACCTCTGTCCTCTGGTCTCTCTTCTCCTATGGATCAGACTCTGAGCACCACACTCTGAGCTGCACTTTTAAAACTATTTCAGTGCCTTTAAATACAATCAGACTCAACATCCAAAAGTCATTGAGAGCTAGGTGGCTAAATAATTTAGCACGCCAGAATCTTAGTATGCAATAATCCATATCAGTAAAAGTTAAGTATCTATAGTGGTCCATACTTAGGATATATATACCTCTACCAATTTAAGCACTTGTGCTTCAAAATTCTACATCTTTATGGACATTTGTCAAACCACAGATTTATGTAATAGAAGAGGTGGAAGATGGAGGCAGCATGTAAGGCAGCATGTAAATTGCATGGTTACAGTAGTATTTTTTCTGGCTGCCTTGACTGTTTTCAACAGCTCCTTTCTGTAACTTGCTGACCTCCATGAGGTGGCTCCAGGTCCATGAACAGAAATCTAGTTGAAAAAAAAATGGAAAAACAGAGAGAGTATGACACTTGTGAATAATATAGTTATTTTTCATTTCTCAATATGAGAACTGCTGGATGAAACTGGATGGTCAGGTAGGAGTGTGTAGAGAACTATGGGAAATTGTTTTAAAAAATTAATGATGTTTAGACCTGCAGATGAAATAACTTGTAGACAACACTAATCTTATCTAAGGGCAGTGTACTGCCCTTGCTACTTCATAAATACCACTCTAATTAATAAACCTCAGCTAGAGAAGATTCAGTAAATACTGCTATTCATAGACAACAGGTATTATGTGAGGGAAAAGAATGGATTTTAAAATAGTTTTTTTTCCCCTCTAAATACAAATTCAGATTCTTTTTGAGAGAAGAGAAACACCAGGTAGCGACAATCCAGAGGAATCATCCAATTTAAGTTTCAGAAGTTACATGGCTTATGACGATCTGACAAAACCATTTTATCTCAACCATTGTTATTTTCTAAAAGGGGAATTCTGTTTCCAAAAATAGAGAAAATCCAACTTTGACCAGAAACACCAAATGTATATTGCTAAAAGTACTTCTGATCTGCTATATAAACAATTCAAGAAGGAAAAATGATACTTGCAAACCCTGATAGCTACAAATGCATATCAAGAAATACACTGTGCATGTCCTGTGATATAAAATCTTTGAAATCACCTTGATTTCCTTTATTGTCAACTGCACAGCATGGGAAAGGCCTGGCACAGATTACATTTTGTTGGTTGTACAGGTGTTTTGCTACACACAGCAGCAGTTTGCCAACAAAAGAAACCTTAAACATGTTCTCTGATTCCCTGCAGCATCTGCAAAAAGTAGCCTGAAGAAGACTTTGATATAAACCACAAAAATTATTTTCTTTGTAAGAAGAGCAGCTACATGTGACAATGCCATCTTGTATTGCTGTCCAATTTCACTTGCAAGCACCCTGGAAGCCAAACCATTTGCTGATACAGATGATCCCCTGGGGTCTAAAGAGCTGTACAAAGGGTATGAGAAGACTTTTGCAGGTGCAGCTACTTCAGTAGGCTGTTTCTAACCACAGTCTGTGATCAGGACAGAGTAGAGGAAACAAGAAAGTGAAGATTTTCCCTTAGAGCTTCAAGGTTTTAGGACGAGCTGGACATTGGTACTGGGATTCCAGTACAACCCAAGTTCTGTTGTACTGGTCAGTGCAAGAGATGCCTGAGTCTCCATGTGTTAGTCTGATCTCTTGTGAGATGCTTTACACTTTTGGCCCTTGCAACAGCTGGTAGGGAGGAGTTCCTCAGTATCTGTATTTTAGGTTACCTGAAATTGTCTGCCTTTCCACCTCTGTTTTGGTGTTATTTCCGTTTTCTTTTGCATAAAAAGACATCCAGTTATTTTTTTCTAATAACCACTTAGATATCCAAGTCATTCAAAGACAATAAGCTATTTCAAAATGCCAAAGCATTCTGGACAACTTTCTTGACGTGTCCAAAGCAAGATAGTTGTTCAGTTTCCAGTTCCAGTTACCAGTTTTTACTCCAATCTGAAATCATTCTTACGCAGACTGACATTCAGGTCCACCTCCATTTTCCACAGCTATTTTATCATCAACGACCCTGAATGGAATCTCTGAATGGAATTGTCTCCCCTAACTTCAAAGGTCTGAAATTAAGCCTTTTGTCTACAGTCCTTCTCTGTGCTCTGTCTTTTGTCAGCTAGATCCCTCTAGAGGGACATTCAGATCACTTATCTCAGGCCCCAATTTTAGAATTAGATTAATTGCTGCTTGTGAGTACCTTTCCCTCTCCATTGATGAAGTGAATGGCTTAGGCTAGATATGCAAGGTTTTGATAGCTAAACTTAAAAGCAATAGCTCTCGCTTTGGGCCAAAAAAAAAAAAAAGAAAAAAAAAGTGAAAATACCCTACCTTGCATTTACACACCGTCACAAGTTTTAGAAAATGATATAGAACAGTTGGCATGAGCCCACATTCATATATTTCCATAGTTCCTGATTCTGTAGTACTGAAATCAACATTGGCTCCATGCTGAATTTTTTAAAGCAAAAGATGCAATATCATTGCTTATATTTCAGAACTATTAGGACAGACAGAGCCCAAGAGACGAAGCAGACCCATCCTTCTCTTCAGCAACTACTTTCTGTGACCTTAACCTCGGAGAGCATATCCAGATGCCATGAACTTACTTCAGCCATGGAATCACATTCAGATTTCAAACCTCCTCAGACCTGAAAGGTCCAAAGACTTAGACTCATCTCTGTTTTAAATGCTGTCAGTAAGCTACAGCTGAAGTGTGTTGCTTCCCATTACCAGTCAGCAAGATGTGCCAGCTACCCTTGTGCACCTCTGTAACCCCTCCACTGCTACCTGTTAATATACTCCCTGAGTTACAATCAGCAGCTCAGGACAGTGTCTCACATGTTATAAATGGGATATCTGGATATCTAAGAAAAAAAATTGCCTCACTACTTAAGCCCTAGAAAATCAAGGAAGACAAAAAATGGCATCTTGCCAGGCTGTCAGTTCCCTTCTCTGTTTACTCCCGAGCCTTTGCTTTTGGCAAGAACACATCCCTGTGCTGCAGTGATCCCTGCATAAAATTTCAGTAATCACCCTGATAGTTTACTAGACTAAATTTTGCTGGAAATGCATAGAAGAATGAGAAAAGCTATTTTAGTGCAACAAAGCTTTTTCTGTTCTCACTCACCAACAGAGAGGAGGGTATAGCAGAGGGAGAAAGATACTGCTGTGGGAGAGGCAAGGGGTCTTATTATTACACTTACACAAGTATAATGCAGCTGCTTCTTTGATAGCTTTAATGCAGCTACTTCTAATTTACATTGGTGTAAGTGAAATCAAATAAAACCCATTACATCCCTGAACCCCAGTAGGCGATCAATGTAATGCAGACTTTTACAACCCCAATTTCTTTCTGTAATAGCAAAGGAACAATATGGGTTTACAGAAGGGCCAGGCTAAAGATAAACCTTCCCTCCTTTCTCTTTCTTAGACTGCAATCGGAAGAATCTAAATGGCCATTTGAGTGTGAAGATGAAGGTCAAGAAGGACAACAAAAGATCAAATGACTGTCTGGGAGCTGAACCTGGAGATGATCTCAAAACTGAAAAAGGCTAGGTGCCCAGAAGACCAGCTACCAATTATGCAATGATTCAGAAAATCAGAACATTAATTAAGATTTTATTACTTTATTAGTAATGAAGTCAAATTGAGTTATAATGAGTTAGAAAGTGAACATGGTTTCTTTGTATTGTTAAATGTACTTGTTTCAATTTTACTGCTTTAAAATTGCAGTATGAAATGTATTTCAAAAGAATAATATACATTTGTATTAATTGTAGAGTAAGGGCACACTCAAAGCACTCTTTAAATAATGCACTCCTCAGACTTGTTTCAGAGTCTCTTCTCTTTTCCTATTCTTCTCTAGCTCTCCTTTTCTAGCACTGTCACTTTGAGTCATCAGAAAAATTAGAAGAAAACCCACACCATTTCTAGTGCCAAAACCTCAGCTCTGCAGTTCCACAAGTTAAAACAGTCTGCCTGTAACTCCCTATTTCAGTACTTTTCTGATCTCCTCGGAAAAAAAAAATAGCAGGCTGGATTCTTGGCCTGGGGAATTCTTGGGGAATCTGCAGCAGGAGTCAGGGTATCCATGGGCTGCAGTGCAACCAAGGGCCAGTATACCCCAAAAGAAATCCTGTCAATCTTAATTCTCTTTTCTTCCTCATTTCTACATTCTTTGGTCATTTTTCACTTTGCTACTCCTTTTAATGCAAAATTGTTAGGGACATTCTTTGTAGGAAATACATGATATGACAGAAATGATACGTTAACCAGTGGAGGGAGAGACAGTGCTCTTCCTTCCATACAAACTCCTGAGTCAGTAAAACTGGCAATATTGTACACAATATTCAGAAAACTGCTCAGTAATGCAATAGCCATTGGCCTGTGTTGGCAGCCAGAGATCCAGCTTTCTGGGAATGACTTGTCTCACATGGCATGCACCAACTTCCACAAACATCTTGGAATGCCCTTTTTGACCATGCAGCACAGGAGCATCCCAGATGGAGTGCTCTGCCCAGCACAACAGCCTGCAGATCAGTAAGAGGAGAAGGCAGATGTTTACATCTACATCTAACCATAGATGTCCCTGTTCACTGCAGGGGGGTTGGGCTAGATGACCTTCGAAGGTTACTTGCAACTCCAACAGTTCTGTGATTCTGTGATTCTAAGGTATCTCAGATGAGGAAAGTGGCTCCCTCAGCCCACAGTTTCACCTACAGAAACAGAGAAAATCCCAGCTCCCAAAGATGAGCCCCAATCTGTGTGAGGAAAGAGATTGCTTGATTCCCAGTCTTGAATTTCTTCTGAAATGGAATACTGTCTTCTCTCAAAGTCTCCTGCTTCAGCCTTTGCATTTCATTGCAGATATTGAAATCACCATTCTGTTTTGACACTCAAAGATGCTCTAATCAATATCACTGGAAATGTCATTTAACTTTTCACTCGGACGAAAGGTGATGCTGACATTCTACTTTTCCTGCATTTCCCAGGAGAACATTTAATCTCTCTGACCTTGCAGATATTTAAGGAACCATTCACAAGATAACATTACATTGTGACAGCCAGCAGGGTGTTTCTCACAGACAGCATTTTGCCTACAGGGACCACAGAAAACATCTGGATTCGGATAGAAAATACTAATAAAAAGGAACACATTATTATTGTTCATCAGCGTTGCTCAGTGATATATTATTATTTCTGCCTGCTGGAAACAATGCTGTCAGGTTTTTAAAGCAAAATGACTGCAATCTATGAATGTGACAATGAGAAACTATGGCCATAAAAGGATATGAATAAGATTTACATGTTGCTGAACGCAGAGCGTTCCCTGCCATCAGTGCCAGGTTCCTCTCAATGCTTTTCATCCCTTTGAAAAGAATATGAATGCATCAATGGATGTGTTATCAGCTTCAGGGGCAACAGGAAGGGCATTCCCTGACTGCTGTGTCTACAGAGTTCTGGCAAAGAACTGCAGTCTCCTTTGGAAAGCCATAGGAAGAGATACAGGGGTTAAACAGCAGAGATCGGTGGGACCCTCTTGAAGATGCTTTGGTTGGTCAGGTGTGGGCACAGCGGAAAGCAAAATAAATTAAACTCCTCCAGCTGGAAAATAAATATGAAACAGCAAGTGAATTTGTGCACTTCATGAGTGAGTGAGCAAAGCTTAATTCTCTAATTATTACCTCTATTCTACCCACTGAGATAAAGAGCAAGTTAGGAGAGATAATCAGGTTCTAAAATACTGTGCCCTCTTGAATTCAGCCCAAACATAACAGTCAGCAGTCATTCCAAAACTGACATCATCTCTTGAAAGATCTGTGATAATATTTTATAATTTTGTATGTCAGAAGCAAGGGAAGAAAATCTTCATTTTTATTTATTTTTAACCCATTTTTCATTGCTAATTCGAACAGCTGAATCACAGAATCACACTTCTGTTGCACAGAAGTCTGGTAAAGGATTCTACATCATATTATTCTAAATATTCATATTCTTCTAATTTAATATAAATTCTGCTAATACCACCCAGCTGTCATCTTGCATTCACAGGCTTCAGTTACATCAGTGGCATATCACATTAGGATTGATCTGAAATTTCCCTGGTTTCACAAGGCACTTTCATCCATGCAACAGAAAAAAGGAGGAAGGGATCTTCTTCGTTTTTGCAATGTGAAAAAAATAAATATATCAACAGAATAATTCAAAATTATATTTGCAGTCGGACTGTGCATTAATTGTCCCCTGATCCTTTTGAGTGCCTGACAGCTAAATAACATTCTAATCATTTGTTTCAGCACTTCAAGATGAAATTTTATTCATTCAATACCTGCATTTGATAGAAGCAGATATTTGATTTGGATTCATACAATTAGGAAGCGTATCAAGGAAACCAATCAGTTCCTCCTTCTTATCTTGTCCCTTTCTTCATGGAAAAGAAAAGAGGAGTTAAGAAATAAAGGTCTAATTGAATAGCATATAAACTGAACACAAAGAGGAAGTCTGGGAAGTAGTCAGCTGGCAGTCCATTACTTCAGGCAGTTACTACAAAATTTAGTTGGTGGGGCTGAAGTTTGATATGACACAATTCTGAGCATGATCAAACTCCTTACCATAATAGATCCCACTGCCAAAATGGTTAATGTGTGTTGTGCATTGGGAAAGGAAATGAGGGAGGGGAACACAGAGTCCCAACAGTGATGGCCACAGCAGCTTCCTCAGCAAAGCAATGCCAACTAATGGTACGGAAAAACGTACTTCTTGTACTTCTTGGTGAGCTGGCTGTAGGAAGAAAGAGGTCTGAAATGGCTTTATGAGCAAAAACTGCATCCCCAGTGCTCGGTGCTGCACAATGCCTATCTTATGATTGACTTCAATAGGGTTTAGGCTAACCCTCTGGGCTCAGTGCTAGCATGAGATCACTTTAAGCGTGCTTCTGGAGAGCACCTTCCAACTGAGCTTCCATTTCAAAGGGACTTCTTTTTATGCCTCAAGACTGTTCTGTGATACTAATTAATGTATATAAAGTAGGAACAACAGGGAAATGCAATGTGGAAGGACACACAGATTCCAGGATAGGTGCATAAAAATTATTTTAAATGAGAATGGACCCAAATAGTCAAATAAATGGTCATGAGTTACTACGTTTAGTAGAAGATACTCCCTGTGTATTCTCTGTATTCTCCCTGGCAAAATAAGGAAGCATTTTTAATTCCATCTTCTTGTTGATTTATGCTTAATTTCAGACTCTGATAAAGCATCAGATCCTGTTCTTCACTCAGTACTTTCTTTCACAAAATTTTGCAGTTTTCCTGAACAAAGACAGAAGCAAGGTTCCTCAAATATTCTTCACTTGCAATGCAGTGTGCTGCCAAAGGGACTCCAGCTCTGCTGTGTGGACATATTGGCATCTTCAGAGCAACATACCAACCTACCCAACAGGGAGCCAGAAGTAAAATATAAAAGAAAAGAGCATAACATTTAACTCACCCAGCTACTGAGAGGTGTGTTGTCTTCTCCTATTACCTGCAATTATGATCTGTAAACTCAGAGCTAGATGTTCCTATTTTGAGTGCAAGAAGAAAAGCAAGAGAGGTTCTACCTTTCAGGATCTGATAATCGAATTAGAACATCCCTGCAATGTCAAAGGGCCAGGCTCAAGCCACTCTTCCGGATGATTTGATTTTTTTCCCTTCTGTGCTGGGAATCCCTCCTGTGGGAGATGTTCATCATGCATAAAGCATTAAATATTTAGCAGGCATTGGGATTTCAGCTTCCTTGATCTCAGCAGAGTGCACTGACCAGAGGGGTATAGACTCAGTCAGACCAGTTATTACTTAACTCAGAATTGAACTGAATCAAATCTAGCAGAACAGCTCCAATAGGAGGAGCTCATCAGTTTGTATGTCAAGTCATTTTACTGGCATGTGAGATAACAGCCTGCTTCAAAAGCTGAAATGTGAGTCAGGACTTCCCCTAGGTCATTTTGGGAGCCAAGGACTGTAACCTGTAGGCCATAAGTGATCTTTGCATCCCTAACAGCTCAGATCATGTTAAAAAGAGCATGACACAAACATTTTATATCATGGTGAAGAACTTCAGTGCCTCAGCAGATATCCATGGGCCAGCTGTTGCCCATCTCTAGAACTGGAGGATTCCACACTTAAGTGAGGCAAGATTTTCTGAATTGCAGAGTTCCTGAGTCACAGAGGAGCTGAGAGAGTGAAGCTGAGAATGGTATAGAGGATCCTCAGTAACTCAAAATTCCTGGAGTCTCCCATACAGAGGGAAATTAAAATCCTTATCCCTTCCCCTTTCTTTTTACAGCATACTCACAGGATGAAAACAATGTGGAGTCAAAACTTAACCTATATTTCTTCCAGCTGGACAACAGAGAGGTAGAAGGGCACACAGATTTTTCTACATTTTAGGGTGCTGAATACATTGAGCCCAGAGAGACCGTGTTGTTCATACACATGATTTGGACAAAAGCAATTACCATTGCAACACATCCCAGAGAGAAGCAGTTCTGACACTAATAAAAGGAAGGAATGAAATGACTTTCTTCTAAATTATTGCAGGTTAAATACTATAGCAAAGTTATGCACACTAAAGCTCCAGTTACTGGAGGCAAAACAACTACAGACCTTGGAATGTAATGGGGGGGACAATTAGAGAGGATGTTGCAGAAAAGCATAGGTCTTCTTGGAGGTTCTCAGAGAGCACAGTGATGCATACTGTGTAAAAATCAAACCTCCTTGGATTAGATTATCTAGAGCTAACTCAGTGTATTGAAAGTATAATCTGTGGAGCTGCAGAATGTGCTGTACTGAAGACACTGAAAGGGCTCCATTGATTCTTGAATGTTGAAAACAAACAACTAAGGAGAAAATGTGCAATGATTGTAGTAAAATATTCTCAAGGTACTTGTGTTATGGTGAAGTCAGCCTATGAAGGTCCTTGAAAATCATGTGTATACCAGAATGCTGAAATAAGCACCAAAGTATTGGTGCAAGCATGCTTTCTGAGGCTCTGTGCTAGACCCTCACACCTGACATCTACCCAGAATGATGCTTGGCAAACAACTTCATTGGTTTCGTGTCTCTTTATATTGTTCCCAGTTTTGAAGTGACACTAAACTAAAACATTTTCTGTGTTATAACATTGAGTGCAACAACTGCAGTGTTTTAAATGCTCATTTTCCACTGTCATGCTCTGTATGTAAAAGTGATATTGCATGGGAAGCCCATTTGTATTGAGCTGGTGTTTGGTAGGCTTTTGTAGTATGGGTATTTGGAGTGCTGAACTCTCCCAACTATGGGTGCAGATGAGTGCAAGCATGGGTGGGGTGATGGAGCACCTGCACCCAAGTGCACTCTCCTTTTCCGTGCTGTGGGAGAACCCAGCCTTCCTCTGCAGTCCACTGATCATCCACGTGACAAATAAGTGCAGCAAACGAATTGGACAAAAATCAAATGCTTGCCTTGGTAAAGATTCAATTCCCAACATTTTCTATGCTGTCATTCATCTCAAGATTACAGGTTTTATGGACAAAGCAGGTGGCTGAATATGACATTGGTGTAAAAACGCTGGTATCCACTCCCTGCTGCATTGTTGCAGTGACAGAAACACATTTCTGCCATAAGAGCTAAAGAAACAGACAGGTCGTGCTGACAGGACAATACATATATTTTGCAGGCGAAGTGAACAGTTCCAAATAATATGGTATTGCTATTTCTATAAATTTGAGTGATTACACAGATAATCTCATGTCTCTTTGAATCACAGTTTACAGGTCTTCAATGAATCATTTAATCTCAGTAGGCACTGTGTTGTTCTAGCATCCTGATGGGTATTTTCTCCCTGGCATATGCTGAAATTCAAATTCAGTCTGTGCCCTGTGCAAAAAAAAAATTATCTAGACTATGAACTAGATCTGTTTACTTGTCATTATCAGCTGACATTCAAGGCATGCTAAGAATTTTCATTGTAGGAGATATAACCAATGCACTCACATGTCAACTCTACTGTGGAGACAAAAATACACTTTTCAAAGATTTGCCCTGAAAGCCTAAACTTTCAGTTAAATTTACATTTTCTTACCTTAACATTACCTTAACATTTCTGTGCCTTTCCATTTCACTTCTAGCTTTAGAGAGAATATGATGAAATCACAAAAAGCTGCTGCTTCAAAAATCAGGAAATCTCAGCAGCTTAAAGATGAAGTTTCACTGGGGGAGGCATTCAGCTTCATTTTCAGAATGAGGAATTTGAAACAGCATGGGACTTTTCTGCACCTCAGAGTGCTACTCATTACAACTTACTAGAAACTTTGCCCCATTTTGAATCTCTTCTCTAACAGTATCGAAGATGATATAAAGCAGCTGTAAAATCTGCCCTATGAAATGCTGGGTAATACAAAAACTTGCATTAATGTTAACAATAAGGTTACAAACAATATTACTTCAAACTCAGGAAAAAGCAAGTTTATGGCAAAATTAGGCATTAATTCTCTTCTTTTTGCACTATTATGTGGATTATAACACGAGATTTTTCTGCCTGTTATTTTATTCCATCTTTATTTCCACTGATTGCTATAAAATAAGAGCATTACAGCAAATTATCTGTAATCATAAAACTATCTACTTTTCCCTCAAATAAAATAATATAATCCCATAAGTAGAGCTGAGCATGCACTGGATTTCTCTTGTGCAGAAAACTCTTTAATTAAAGAAAACTAATTCAAGATAGAATGAAAACCAAAATGATAGCTGAAACTAAATTTGGAAAGAAACTTGAGTAGCATGGAGTTTTCTTGGAATTAAAATTAAACCATTTTATCTGGAGCTTGACTTACTGCAGGATATCGTGGATGCTAGAAGTTCATATAGGTGAAAAATGCATATGCAATTGGATATGTTAATGAAGGAAGAATTTCTGAGGAAGAAGGAAGGAAGGAAGGAAGGAAGGAAGGGAGGTAGGAATAAAAGGAAATAAAGGTGAAAAGAAAAAGATGGAAAGAGGACTTATCTAAAGACTAAGGGCTCAGAATATCAGTTAGAATGTGTAAAGCATCTTAAATGTAAGAACAATTTGGACAGCTTTTATTCTTATTGCTTTTAGTCTTGTGGACTCTGTGGAAGATGTCAGTGTTTAGAGGTCCGTAGCATTATCCTTTTGTCATTACTGATGAGTGTTTACAGTTCTCTAGGTGGAAATAAATTATTAGACCTCTGTCACGCAATTAGATAAGATATTTTCTATTTCTAGAATTTGAGAATTTAAGAACTTGCAAAATATGTAGGGTTTTCCCATGGAAGAATACTACCATTACAGCTAATGGAGAATCAGAATGATTTGTTAAAGCTGTTGGGAAGATTATTTCAGCTGTAAACGTTGAAGGAAAGAACAGGAACTAATAAATGTAAAACTGTCTGTGCAACTAGAGAGTCATGCCTCACAGTACTGGCTTAGCACCAGCAAATACCACCTCCAAGACAGAAATTTATATTCAGGTGCTGTATGGGAACTGTTGATCACGGCCTGAATCTCTGATCACCTGAGGCAAGTAGTGAGTCAGCCACAGGAGCACAGCTGAAGGCAATTCACCTGTGCTACCAGAAGGGGTGGAGCCTGGCTCCACCTCTCCTAGATCCCATTTAAGGGCTGACTGCTAGTGAGGAAGGATCTCTTTCTGGTGATTGCTTCTTGTGGAGTTTTGCTGTGAGCCTATGATACTGGTGAGTATTTTCATTTATTTTGGTTATCTTTCCACTGTGATGTTCTTATTAGGATTAACCTCTGTATACATATTGATTGTATACCTACTGATTGTACAATTATACACCCATTGATTATACAGGTGCCCAAATAATTTCCTCCAGCAGACAATGCTGAAAGGATAAAAAGGAGTCAAATTGTTATCAAAACTTTACTCACATGTGTAACCTGAAGAATTCCTATTGCAAAACAAAAAAAAACAAAGCAAAATATAGGATCTTCTATCTTAGCCCTAGCTACCAGAATGATTCTCTGCTTGATCTAGTGACTGCTTCATAATAAACATAATTTTAAAATTTTGTGAAAGAGGAACAGGTACATAGATTACTTTTTTCTCTATGAACACCTCTATGGGGCTGGTATAGATCTCTTACTTCTGATCTAAATAATTATTGTATGTGGTTTCAAAGGATGAGGGTGGAAAAAGACTTCTTCATCTCTAACATCAACACAATCTTCCCCATCCCTTCCTGCTCCCCACACTGCAGTGGGCACTGGGAGGCTGCTCTCTTTGTCCCAGCACAGGACAAGGAGCACTATGTTTTATCACCAAGATAATGCTGAGCACTACCCCAGCACATACACAGGAACTAATGAAACAGGTGTGTCAGCTTGAGGGAAAGACTATTCAGTGACCACAAGCAACTGAAAAGGCAGTGGTACTTAAATCTGAAATCATAGAAGATAGATATTTTCAAAGGGAAACTCAGAAATGGGCATGGTCTTGAGATTATGAGATCTGGAGCTAATTGAGAAGTCTAGGTCGGAAGAACATGGAATATGTGCTGCCTCATATGGCAGAAGCTGAGAAAAACACATTTTTCAGGCTTAAAAAAAAAGATACTCTAAAGAGGAAAAATGCAGTTATTTTATTCTGCTAAACCTTACATGTCATGTAAGAAGAAAATAAATTAGCAGTTGACATTTTACACTTCTGTGGGTGAATCCGCATGTATGAAGCACTCAGAAATTAAAGCTTCACATCCATTTTTAACTTCATTATTTTAGGTGCTGAAACTTGCTGAAGCAAAATAAAGCAATGAGCTAAAGTAGAAGAAAGCAGGCAGAAGTTATTAACTGGCTAACAGCATGGCCATTGCCTAGGGCCAGAAATAGCTGATGGATGATATGACAATAGTCAACAGACAAATCCTCATTACAATTGTAAATTTTGTGTCCCAAACAATTTAATCTCCTCAGTATGATCCCTAACCTCACTCCTTGCAGCAGCTGCACCAACACCTTCCAGCACTTGCATAGTTTGTTCATTATCCCTGGCACAGAGCAGGTGCTCGGAGATTACCATTTCACTTTGAGAATGGCAATTCTAGAGGGACATCAGGGTGGGAAGGAAAGTCCAGGTGTGCACTGGGCAGCTTATAGCATGCTGACAGGTAACACTGCCCAGTAGTGGATTTTCTGGAGAAATAAGTGGGAGAAGGAAGCGCCTGCTCTGTGAGCACTGACAGATGCAGGTGTCAGCCCTTATCACAAGGCAGAGAGATGCAGACACAGAGCACCTGGCTGAACTCGTGCTTTGTATCCTCAGCTCACAAGTGAACTCAGCAAATACAGTTGCATTTAAGCAGAAAAGTGAGGCTCTCAGAGCCACAATTGAGTGTGAGCAGTGAATCTTCCTCTTGCTTGATGCTATACTTAAGAGCTGTGTGTTCACGTGCTTTTCTCTTTATAACACTTTTTTAAAATAAATTTAATGTAAGTATAAATAAAGCATACAGAAACTGACTGAAGTACAGATGTAGTTGTTGCGTGAGGGCACCCAGCTCCTATAGGGAGCAGCTGCCAAGCACAGACTGGCCAAGCCCACTCCATCCCCCCGGCCTCTGGGCAAGGGAAAGCCATGGGGATTGTTTAGTCTGGAATTGCCCAGTCTGGAGAAGGGTCAGGGGCCTTATTGCTCTCTACAACTATCTGAAAGGAGGTTGTGAAGAGGTGGGGGGGGGTCAGCCTCTTCTCCCAGGTAACGGTGATAGGACAAGAAGGAATGTCCTCAAGTTGCACTAGTGGAGGTTCAGATTGGGTATTAGGAAAAAAATCTTCTAAGAAAGAGTGGTTGGGCATTGGAACAGACTGCCCAGGGAGTTGGTGGAGTCACAGTCTCTGGAACTGTTGAAGAAATGTGTAGATGTGGCACTGAGGGATATGGTTAGTGGGTGGATGGTTTGACTAAATGATCATACAGGTATTTTTCCTGCTTTAATGATGCTATGATTCTAAATATGGCTGGGCAACCTTTACTCCTCCTCTCCAAAATATCTGGAGGTTTTATTTGCCACCTATGGAATGTTCTTATGCGTAGGATTTGCCTTGCTCACATTACAGATAGGTGAAGCAGACTATAACATGCAGAGCTAACTTCCCATCTGCTGTAAACTCACTGGAGTCACTAAACTCATACATATTGCAAACGTGGCCTGCATATTAAAAAAAGATGTTTTTTTTTCCTTGACTCACGCATTATCTGTATGGGGACTGAGCCAGACCAACTCCACAGAAGAAACTTAGCTCATCCTCCTTTTTAAGTGGTGAGAGCAACTGTCTAGCTACTTGATTAATGAAAACTGGCTGCGGTGTGAAGCCTATGACTAACATGTTCAATAGGACTCTCCTTATTGATAAATTACCATACATCTCCAACCACGCTATAATTAGGTTATAGGGCAGTATTGTAAATCTAATTCAATTTTTATTGATGTATCTCAGCTCTGTCCCATCCTGTGGGATTTCTGGAAAACCGAAGTGTTGTTTTTACACCTTTCTAATTTCAGAGAAACACACCTTCTGCACTCATGCAAATCTTCTGGATACAACCTATTGCTGAGTGCATTAATTGAGGGCTCATTACTTTCATGATGTTTTTTGTTAGTTCTGTTTGTTGTTCCTGCATTTCAAGCTCATGTGAAACAAAAATGGTAACAAATGGTAAGGTGCTTTCTCATTGCTTGGCTGCTGCTGCTGCTTCCCATTTTATTTGAGCTTGGATTCAGCTCACCTCTAACTTCAATGGTACATTGAATCCATCTGTGAAAGAATGGGCCATAGCAGCTCATAAAGGTCCTGAACAAAAAGATACCAAACTCTTTGTTCCAGCTGAAAGGACTGATTCTCCTATTTTGTTTTGGGTTATTAGCCCTTCCTTTATATGAAGTGCTGCAGTTGGCTCATGTGCTCAGGTGACCTGAAAAGAATTAAAATTCACTTCTGGGGTCTAATTAGCTCATCTTGAATGTCATTTTGCACAGTGCAGGAGGATAATAAATAAATAAATATTAGCAAAATTTGCACATTGGAACAGAAAAGTTACTGATCCAGATACCCATTAATTTATTTCACATGGAAGAAATAACGACCTGAGTCATTTTAAAGGTGAGATTCAAAGATGAGACAAACATCTAACTACTCCTAGCTTTACTCGTTGCCCCAGTCCGTGAACCAAAGTGTGACTGCCATTCAGATTCCCCCTCCCGAGGCATAGTTTCAGCTAACAAACTAACACTTTCTTCTTTACCCTCCACAATTTTCTTTCTTTCTTTGCCTCCCTCTGCCCTCACTGAGCTTAATGATCTCCCCAGGTTGCTCTGCAGCTAATTAGGGCCAGACACAGGTAGCATCAAGTGATTCATTCCACAGGCTGCTGCCAAGCCAAGCCAAAGCCCCATGCCAACCAGCTGAGAACCCGGGCTGCTCTGTGCTTCTATTTTACTCACCCACTGGGCTCCAGCAGCATACAAGGATTCTCATGTAATAAGTTCCAAGGGAAACATCAAAAAGGTACTTTGACTGAATTAGGTTCTCAAATGTTACGATACATTGATATTTCCTTACAAAGGCAGATTCCAATTTTTAATTTCTGAATGTCTAAGTTCCCTTTGAGAATTGGATGGAAATAATTTTCATCGCTTGTAAGGCTGCAGCAGTGTGATTTTTAGCAAAGTTTATAATGCTAGATATTTTAACTGTTCCATCATACAACAGTGAGCAAGCTAAAGACTCCTCGATGAAGCTCTGGTTTCCTTTAACAGTATGTGGTTAGTCTGCTCCTATTTCACTTCTGGTTGGTATTGATTTGTTTATTTTTCTGAGTTATCTGTTGCCTTTCCATTATGCCTTGCCTCTTTGAGAGTCCTGCCTATTCTTTTTATCAGTTTACTGTAAAGGCCAACTGAGAGATAAGTCAGACTCTCAAAAAGCTGTGGCTGTTGGCCATTCTGCCCCAAAAGTGTGTTTCCCTCCATTACTATGTCTACCTGTTTGTGCGTAGAAATATGTGCTCCTTAAGTTAAGAGATGTTAGCAGAAGTAGGTTATAGGTATTAATAAGAAGCTGCTGACAAGATGGTAATTGGCAGAAAAAAATATATATATCAGCATTTCATATAGGACACAGGAAGCCAGGGTTTTACTTTCTGGATAGAAGGACACGTAGATGGGAAATAATTTGTTTTCCACTTTGTAATTTGGATTCTTTTACTTCAAGACTTACACACTGATAAACAATAGCAATAAGAAAAGGCTGGGCATTTTGAATATTGCTGCTTATGTTATGGCTTTCCCAGTTTGCTAGAATGCATCTTAGACTCTCATCACAAGGTAAACCTCAGACTACCTAATTTCTGGAAAGGTAAAAATTTCACTGGCTAAAATGAGCAAGCTTTTCCGAGTAGAATACAATAAATCCCCAGAACATATTTTCATCTGGTCGGCATCTGCTAGGCTCCATGTTACTACAGAATGTGTAAGATTTTTTTCCTCTGCTTTCTGTTAAATTATCCCAAATTTTCAAAAAACTTAAAATACTAAGCCCATCTTAGAGAGATGAGAGAGAAGAAGAGAGAATCTTTATGCAAGTGTCCTGACACTCTTCGGTTAAGGACAGCTTTCTAAACCAGTGAGACAAACAAGTGGGGATGCAAAGCAAACTGCCATAGCCAGGTTCAGGACCAGCAGACCCCAGCCCTGCATATCTGCTCACAGTGAGGTACATGCTGGTGGCCAGTTTACAAGCTACTGATCTCACATCTCTTGCAATGATTACGAGGCTGTTTCGTAATTTTCTTGATTCTCATTGCATAAAAGGCAATCGCAAACTGAAAACAATGCCAGTTTTGCCAGTTAGCATCATTTGATTTTTGTACTTATTTAATATCTGGCCTAATTTTCATCACTAAGTATTGTAAAATTTCCTCTTTGAAGAACAGGTGAAAGAAATTCCTGTGAAACTTATGTCTGTAAAGGTGGCATGGATTGATTTTTTTTTTTAATTTATTTTTTGCCCTAGGGGGTTCTCTACATGACAAAGCAGTAAATCCTCAGTATATGTGAAATGTATATTCATCCAAAATGTCTTATTATCCTGCTTATTGGGTCTCTTTCACCTGTTTTATACAACTGTTATTCCACTTTCCCTAAGGAATCACTGCTGATTCTAAGCAGTATTGGATAAAGATAAGGCCATACCACGCTTCAGAACTACATCAACTTTGTTTTGTGAAAGGTTGATTTAACATTAGATCAAGCATCTCTTGAGATCTTTTCTTAAATTTGAAGTTCTATCCAAATATCATGTTTCGTGATAATCATATGCCTTGGAAGTCATGGATTATGTGTATTGTGTAAGATATTAAACTTGTCAAGATGTTGTATTTAATATGTCTTTTAGTTAAGACCATATCTTGACATGAATTATTCCTACCATAGTCTGGTTCAGCAAGCAATCATCCACTGCATCCATCATTTCTGTTGCTGTCTCACCATATGTCTCTGAGGGGATCGAGGGGGGAAGTTTCCAGTTAATCATTTTTTTGCATTTGGTATGCAAATCACTTAAAACTGAATGATGTGGCAATTTCAAACAGAATTGTCCTAAGACTGAAGTTTGAGAACTGAGTTGCTTGATAGATTTGCTGGGTTTTTTTGTTGTTGTTGGATCTTGGTTTTGTGGTTTTGTTTTTGGGGGTTTGTTTTGTTATGTTTTTTTTTTTTTGCATCTTAACAAAATTTAGCAGCTAGAAAAAAATTCTCATGATAATGTCTAGTCTATTTTCTCCTCAGATATGTTTGCAAAACAATTGGTTTTATATTATCTTAGCAAGAGTCTTCTGCTTTTAATATTTCAAACCTTCATCTGCCCTTGGCTGCTATGGCATTCATCTGTCTGACAAAATGGGGGAAAAAAGTGCCAGTCAATGAGTGAATGCTCCTTTAAGTAAACTTGTTAGCAAGGCATAATGATCCCTCCAGGGTCTTGTGACTCCTACAGGCAATGGGTGACACGGGGCGGCCAAGCTCAGGACAGGGCTGGAACAATAGAGCTTTTGCTTTAAGAACAATCTGTTTTCATCAGCCATGAATTAATGCACAGAACAGTGGCACTGCGTAGGTTGGTCTTGGCTCTCTGAAGATGCATATAATGAGTGAAACAATGGCTCGTTAAGTTTAAGATTCATTTTGTAACCTCATGAAAAGCTCTGCATACTGCTTCTCAATACTGGGAGTTGTCCAGCCGTAAATGCACATCAGTAATGTACAAAAGACTCAAATTCAGGAAACCAGGGCAAAAGTCTGAATAAAATCTTTACACTCAACCAGAAACACAGTGAGAGCTGAATTTCTCAGCTGTGTAAGCCAGAATGTCTGTGCAGAACAGGTAAAGACAGAGATGCAGTGAAAGGACAATCATCACCCTTCTGAATTTTTTCTGAAATCTGTACTGGGTATGGACAACTGAATAAACTCTCAGGCTGCCTATGCTTTCTTCTCTGTAGATTGTAGCAGAGATACATAGAAGCTCCCACCTCCATCAGCAACTGGTTTTGATTTCATACTTTCTCTAAAAACTAAGACATATTTTATAAGCAGCTCTTTATTTTGTGGGATCATCAAGTCAACTTGGAGCACAGCTCATGAGCAAATACAGCAGCTTCCTGAGTGTGTTTCCATCTTCGCTTTCAGACAGAAAAGCTTTGTACTTCTGATAAGGGATCCTCCTGTGCAGTGCTTATAGATAATCCAACTTGTAGATTGGAAGTGGTAGAGTCACTGTCCCTGGAGCTGTTCAAGAAGAGGGTAGATGTCACAATGAGTGATGTGGTCTAGAGCAGTCAGAGGCATGGTTTGATGGCTGGCCTAGATGGTCTCAGTGGTCTTTCCAACCTTAGTGATTCCATGATTCTTTTCTATAAAAGGGAAAAACAAAGAACATAGGGTTAGATAGACCGTTTTCAAATTTTGATCAGTACTTTTTGCATACAAAAGCTCATAGATACATGTAGAACAAGGGATGGCATGCAGATTTCTTCTGCCAGGTGACTGTACAAATTGCTAGATGATGCAATCATATTTCCTGTTAGTCCTTGTTTGATTACTGAATATTGAAGGTTTCTCTTCATGGTGGAACAGCTTCAGTCAAAGACAGCTGCTCTATGCCCCTCACACCCCATACTGCCTCCTGCAGCCATCACCGTCATGGCTGGGCCCCTCATCTGGAGAGAGGTGAAAGATCTGGGCTGGAATCCCCTCCAGCAGTCAGGAAGCTGAGACTGGGTCCCTAAGACACTTTGCAGGAGATTCAGCTTTCACTGTAAAACAGCACAGCATATATCATGCAGTTATGGAGTTTTGGAGAAAATAACTTCAAAATTACAAGTTTTAGAATATGCAGTTTAATTTTGCCTATTTGGGGTTGTTGGTTTTTGTTGTTGCTGTTTTTTGTTTGTTTTTAATGATATCCCCAAACTCTATCGTAGAAAGCAGTCCTATTAGTTCTGTTACAAATGCTACATTCCCTGCTATTGACAGAGAAGTGGCTGTTTCTCATGCTGGCTGGATATTACAGGTGTCCAAATTTCTCTGCTGAGAGTGTTTCTGCTATTCAGAAACAGGAGGTCTTGTGGTTTAGTGCCTGTGAGGGCAATTCTATCCAGCATAAAGTTGTTCTTTGGAGCTAAGCTGTGCCACTGAGACTAGAAATGTTTCATTTAGATATTTCCCTTGTACAGCAATACTTTGCAGCTGGACATGAATGCTCCTGGGTTATAGCATGGAGCTCCAAACTCCTACATTCTCATTAAAATATTGACTTCTGTTTTGCAAAAGGAATATTTCAATCATCAAATCGATTGGCTTGATTTGGAAGGGACTTCAAAGATCATCTATTTCTACCTGCCTGCCACAGGCAGGGTTGCCAACCACTAAATCATCACTAGATGAGGCTGTTCAGGGCCCCATTCAGCCTGACCTTGAACACGTCCAGGGATGAGGCATTCACAAATTCTCTGGGCAGTCTGTGCAAGCGCCTAACCACAAATTGGCCACTGACCATTCAATTTGGCTATTGAACAGGCAGCTGATTCACTCCATAGATACCCATGTAGGTCCTCCCTATGTGCTGAGCCACTCAATTTTGCAGCTCAGAAACCACTGACCAAACCTTCATACAGGTATTTCTGTCTCAAAATCTTAGCCTTTTGAGTGTGGAGCAGACTGAGGCAGAGAGGGGTTTTTATCACGGGGCATCTCTATGCTATACCTGGGAGGAGGAGCACCGTGTGCATCCCATACAAGCTGGAAAATGATTAGTCCCCTGAGATGCAGTTCTATTTTTTTTACTGTCGGAATAAGAAGCGAGAATGTGACTCAAAACTTGCTCCATCTCTTGCAAAAGAAACAACAAAACTGATGGAGACAGGGAAGCTCCTGGGCCAGGAACCTCACCTGAGAAGCACAAGTTGAGGCCTTCATTTCACATACTCCTATGAAGAAAGGACACTACTTTAGTTGAAAAAATAATGACCACTATCTGAAAATCATATATTTTATTTTTTTCTGGGTAACTCACAGACATTTTACAATGGCAATAAAGTTTTAATTTAAAGCATCAATGATACAATCTTTCAAGAGGTAATGCTTGGTTTAGTCTCTGGCAGCTCTTTGGTCCAAATCTCTTGTCTTCACTTTTCATGGGCCATTAACGAAGAGATGAACTGCAGAAGAGAAAGTTGATCCATTAAATCCGTGCCATTAGTTCTTTGTTCTCTTTATCAATAGTATCCAGATCTAGTTGGTGTCTGGAATTTTCCATGAACATCCATTGCTTGTTCTGTGTTTCTTTCCTGTTTGGACAGTTGTAATTTTAGACTAAGCTTATCTTTTGCCTACAAGATCCCTTGCATGGAGAGAAAACTTGCTATGAATACTGATATTTTATTGACTTGTTTTATTTCTCAAAAAATGCTATGACTTTGCATAACTCTTGATCTGGAATGTCTTGTTTTCCTGCCTAAAGAAACATTAATCATAAATTCAAGAAAGACAAGGGAACAGAGATAACAAAGATGAAACTGGAACAAGAAATGCATAAAACATTGGAAAGATGTAAACAAATTTGCCAAACATGTCTTTTATATCATAAGAATACCAATGATTTTATAGAAATAATTGCTTACATGCTAAAGAAAAATGCTTCTGATCATGACTGTTGTATTCTGTTTTGATAGCCCAGAATATTCCAGTGTCTGAAGCGTTTGAGGCATTGAAGTAATTTTCCTTTCAAAGTAAAAAAGAAATATTAAATACAGAAATAGAACTAACAATAACCAGCTTTTTTGACAAAAAAAAAGTTAGAACAATTTTGAGTAACTTAGAGAAAGATAATGAGACCAGATTTCCTTTCATTTTGAAAAAAAATGCTATGAATATTTTCAGAAAAATAGGTAATCATTTAAAGATTGCTTTACTTGACAAGCTATTTTCTTTGAAAAGTGAACCAGAAGATTCTCCACTATTTCAGTGTATGAGTTTCCAATGCTTATCATCTTAGTGTTTGAAAGATATTTAACATTGTTAAGAACAGGGAAAAAAATTGTCTTCCAGCAACGCTAAGTGAGGCAGACAGGCATGGTAACACCAAAGCCTCAAAAAAACAGCTACTCCATTTTGGATGCTTAGTTTGAATTCTTCCAAGCTAAGCACACAAAAGCGTTTGAAATTAATGAGCCTGTGTTAATAACCTAATAAAGGGCACTCCGAGGAGAAAATGGCAAAAACATAAATGGGTTTGCTTGATGCAGCATCATTTCCCACCTGAGGCTACCTCCCCTCTGTCAGCACAGTGAGGTGAAAGGGTCAGCCACAGGTGGCACTCATCCTTCACCACGGCAACAGAGTTATATCCCCATATCAAGAAAGGACAACTGTTATAAGGGACTGAAAAAATGCTTCCTTATAATTGCAGGCCAGTTGGAGATTCTGCTGTCTAAATGCATGGAGGTATCACACCAATGTGATATGGTTCTTCTGGAGCAGAAGGTGCTGGATGTTGGGCTGGGCGAAGCAGGATGACACAGCTTGTAAAAACCACCATGGATGTGTGCAGGGAAGGGATTGGAGAACAGTGTCTGTTTGCTCTTCTGGCTGCTCTTCTGTATTTAAACATGGGCAGGAGCTTCAGCACCCTGTTGCCATGCTGGTCTGAGAGGGAATAGTTTGCCAAGGGATGTTACCCAGAATGAAAGAGTTTAGAAAATGCATACCAGAGAAAATACATCTCCAGGGTTAAGAAAGAGAAAAGGATTACAATAACATTGAAAATACCATACAAAGGATATATCTGTTCTCTACCTGTCTAGCTTGTAGAGGATTTGGATGGATTTTAACTACAGGGAGTCAGCTGTTCTGACTGTAAGGACTGCACAAATAAGCATGATCTCCATTCAGATCATACAATCAACCTCTATTTCCTCACATTGCTCAGTGTACCATAGGTGTATGTGTCTCAGTGTGCTGCACAGCCTACCTGTTTCCATGCTTCATCCAATGCTCTTCCATAGAAATGGAGCCCACAGCTTTCTTTGGTATATG
This sequence comes from Tragopan temminckii, assembly GCA_028571105.1. Taxonomy (NCBI): domain Eukaryota; kingdom Metazoa; phylum Chordata; class Aves; order Galliformes; family Phasianidae; genus Tragopan; species Tragopan temminckii. Next base: position 54,315,719 of record JAOWBP010002392.1, read on the forward strand.
TTTTTTCTTCTTAAGGACTGCTAACATCTCATCAGTCAAGGCAGGATGCCAGGTAAAGAGCTATATGTGTTGGTTTTTTTTTTTTCTGAAGACAAGGGAAAAAATTAGACCAGCATCAATGAAACTTAAATTATGCATTTTACTCAGTTTATTAACTGCTAAGTTTCGTAAAGATAATTCTAGGATGTGTTGCTGTTTCTCTCTTTCCTCTCTACAAAGATAGGAGTAATTCTCATCCTATCTACTATAGTACTGACTTGTAAAAATAAACACAAAGAGCACATTTAACAGAAGGGAGAGAAGCACAAAATATACCATTATTTTGCTTGTCTCTTAGAAAAAAACACAAACACACACAAAAAACACTGAGTTTTCAATGCTATTTTACTAAAACAAATTTTCAGACCCCCAGCAACAGATAGTCACTCATTAGTAAGAATCCCAGTGGATATTGTGGAGTCTGACTACTCATGCTTTTGAGATGTAAATATGAAAATTGCTTTTTGAAGAACTAAAATGTAAAAGCAGTTAAAGTTCAGGATTCAATTTTTTCCTTGCCTTTTGAATGATAAATGCATTTACATTTTAATTTTCAGTGTTTTCAATTTTCATCAGTGAAAGGCTGTATTTCTGGATGAAAAGCACAATAATAAAATGTTCTCTAGTCCATAATTTTCTTGTAATTCACAGAAATGATCTGAGGGCATATAGCTCACTACAATATATATTATAGTGTTCAGTGTGGAGAACTCAATTGTTAGGGCAGCAATTTCAAACATATGTATATTAATGAACTGGTTTGGGCTTCATTAGAAATTCCTATGGAGTTTTTTGCTGACATAGAATCATCTCCACTATAATCTTACAAATCTGCAAAGATTGTCAGAACTGTGCATGTTATTTCATTTATTCAATCAATATATGTGTGTCAATGCCAATTACCCTGCAGAAATCCATGTAATAGTCTTATTTTTTTAAGGCCATATAGCATGATAGATTACGAAAGGAACAGAACAATGCAACATGCTATGTCTTACATTATTTGGCAAAGCATCGTGGCATTATTTATAAGTGGAACTTACCATACATCTTTTTCTGCTTTTATTGCAATCAGTTCTCTTCCTGCACTTGAAAGGATAAAGCAGAGTAAAAAATGGGGGGGGGGGTGGAAAAAAGGAAAGAAAAGAAAAAACTCTGGACAAACACTGGACACATTATAGGTCTGTACCCACATCCACTCACTTTAATCACTCTGGATGCTAGAAGTAAACTGATGAAAAAAATATTGTAACTTGACAAACACACAAAAAAACAGCATCTACATGCAGAACCCATTATAAAAATGCAAGATTGGTGTGCAGGGCTACAAAAATACACACATTCTATTCTCAAAACAAACAAAAAAAAACTTGCTGCATCAATAAATAAGTTGAGAAACAAGAGCATAAGGCAAACATGTAGGAGGTCAACGAAATTCTGGTAACTAACGCTCAGAAGTGAAGCTGAAAAACAGCATAGAGAGAAGAATGCATTCAGCACATTGCCAAAGAGCAGACAGGCTGCAAGCAATAGCTGGCCTCCTTGGGGGAGTCTGCAATTCTGTCTCAGCACAAGAGCTCCTACAGTTGGGAGGTGTCCCTCTGCCTGTGTTAGGGAAGAACAGAGAGCTTCTTTGGAGGCTGCTCTGTTAGGAAATGGCTCTCTATTGCAGTTAATAGCTTTTTTCTGCCTGCAGCTGGCACCTTGCTGTACTCCATACATTCCTCTTTCCTTCTCTAAAGCTTTACTTTCATAGAATCATAGAACCAAGGTTGCAAAGACCAGTAAGATCATCTAGTCTAGCCATCAACCCATTTTATCCCTGCCTAGGTGTGCAGGCCTCCCACCAGCACTCCTTCACCTGATTCATTTATGTCTTCTGATTGGATTTAATTCTTCAGGCTTGGCCATCCATCTCTCCAGGAGGCTATCAGGTTCCTTCATCTTGTCTCAGCACAAGAGATAGGGCTGTGAAGGCTGTCACTCCAACTCCTTCAGCTCTGGTGCTCTGAAGGACTTCTCTGCATCTACATCTCCCCATCTAGGGAAGAGAGAGCTTCTTCCACAACAGTAGACCAAAATCCTAGCCCTTGCAACTCTGTGACTGGACAGCTTTGGTGGAATATCATAGAGTGGTTTAGGTTGGAAGAGACCTTTAAGATCATCCAGTTCCAACCCCCTGCTATAGGCAGGGGCACCTCCCTCTAGACCAGGTTGCTCACAGCCCCATCTAGCCTGGCCTTGACTGCTTCCAGGGAGAGGGCATTCACAGCCTTGCTGAGCAATGTGTTACAGTGTCTCACCATCCTCACAGTAAAGAATTTCTTCCTCATCTCTAGTCTAAATCTAGTCTCTTCCAGTTTAAAACCATTTCCCTTCATTCTGTCACTAAAGGTATGTTGCTAATATGTCTGAGGATAAGCACAAGGAAGAGGAAAGATCTTTTTAAACTAATAGTTAGAGTATGCTTTGGCATCATTGCTGTAAATGATGCATGAACCACATCATACTGGAAACAAACAACCAAGGTTGGTCTGGGACTCTAACTTGTTTTGAGAGAAAAGTCAAAAATAAGATTCTGCAACACAATATTTGCTCAGATCAGGAAAGCCACTAGTCCTGGTGCAACCAACACAATTTTAGATGTGCATGTTGTAAGAACAGTACTCTGAAAATTGAAAGAAAGCATATTCACTTCTACAATGGTGGCTCCTCATTATATTTTCATAGCTGAATTATTCTAAATTTTGTATGTGTATTTATTGACAAAGTGGTGTTGTCAGTATCTTTATTCTGAGACATCATCTACTGAAGCAGTCTTGAAATCCAAATACTGTAATAAAACACATTGCACTTTCTCCCTCAGAGGATCATGTCCTTCACATTTCTGGAAACTTAGTCAAGATTGTTGTGTTTGCTCATCCTAAATCTATTTGACCTTAATCTATGCTTGATGATGCACTGAGAAAGCCGGTAGGGACACAGCAGACAAAATAAGAGATGTGCCTCACGGCAGGGAGCAGTTTATTCTAATGATTATTTATAAACCCCTTCAGTTCCCCAAGATGTGCTTTAGTGCTTGATTATAGGTTTTGGGTTGGTTTTTTTGGGGTTTTTTTTTCAGTGTTTTAAAAGCTGTTGCTAATAATGTGGCAGATTTCTCTGGCTGTTAGAATTGTTTAAGCTTCCAATTAATTTTGTGCAAGTTATGATGCTAAAAGGAGTCACTTGCCCCTAGTCACAGCCTGTAACTAAGAACAGGGAACATCACCACTGAGTACCTACCCCTCATAAAAGGCTCCTTGAGATTCTTGAACTCCCCAGATGTTTTTTTTTCCCCAAGTTAAGGCTACAGGACTTGGCTGTGAGTTTGCAAGTGCCAAGGAGCTGAACTGGGTTTTACTGCTCCATTACTCATGTGTCTCTGTTTTTCCCCAAACTTTTTATATAGCTGCCACAACTCCTCTGCACCTTGCAAGAGATGGATGAGCCAAGAAACACCTCTTTAGCAATAACTGTAGTACTTGCCAAGTGCCAAGTCATCTATTTTACGTAGGAATCAAGCAGTAGCTCTGTGTGCTAGACTGCAGGCCAACTGTCCTGTAAATAAATTCTTGTCTTTTCAAGCTGACCCTCTGCACACATTTAAACACTTCATTCTGCAGGCCTGTGCTGCACTGTGATGCACAGCATCTGGAGCTGGGCAATGCAGCCCAGCAGAATGGCAGCACCTGCAAGGAGCTCCTCCTAGAGAATGGCACTGCTGAGAGGCAGAAACCTTCCTTGCCCAAGATGGAGTTTTCTGCAAGACTCTGAAAACATCCCAGTGAGGAAGGGAAATCACTTTTCAAGGGGATGAATGCTGGGGATTTGTGCACTAAAGTATGGAGCAAATATACATAAATTTATGGAATAATAGAATCATTAAGATCATCTAGTCCAACCATTAACCCATCAGCACCATGGGCATGTCCCATGTCCCTCAGTGCTACATCTCCACATTTCTTGAGGATCTCCAGAGATAGTGTGACTCCACCACCACCCTGGGCAGCCTGTACCAGTGCTTCATCGTTCTTTCAGAGAATAAATTTTTCCTAATATCTAACCTGAACCTCCCCTGGCACAACTTAAAGACATCATCTCCTGTCCCATCACTGCAACCTGTGAGAAGAGGCTAATCCTCACCTCACCACAATCTCTTTTCAGGCAGTTGTAGACAGCAATATGGTCTTTCCTGAACATCTTCTTCTTTAGACTAAAGAATCCCACCTCCATCAGCCATTCCTCATAAGACTTGTGCCTCAGACCCTTCATCAGCATTTTTGCCCTTCTCTAGGGCCTCAATGTCTTTCTCACAGTGTTCCCATAGTGGTCTTGCAGCGACCTTTCTCCAGGATAGGTTTTCCCTCATTTGGGTACTGCTATACCCCAGCAAGCTGCAGGAATGGCTTTACAGCACAAAGCACAGCCCTACTCCTACTGCAGATAACTGCAAAGCTGCCTGGCTTGAGCAGGACAGGCATGCGTGGGATGAATTCAGCTCACTGCAGCAGCGAATATCCCCACTTCCCATTTAAATGCAGGCACAGAAGTTTCTTACTCAACCCCTAACCTGTGCAGTGCATCTCTGCTGGGCACGCCTGCCCTCCCTTCCAGCATGGTGCCACAACTTATCCCAGGTACAAAGTGGAGAAAAAATATTCAGAGCGGGCTTTGGTTTTCTTAGGCTGTAGCTCCTGAATTGGGTGGGTTTTTCTGCTTGCAGCTGAGCTGACTTTCGCAGCAAATAGCATAGATTAAGCTCTGTGCTCTGAGCAGGGATTTCTCATTTCATACATCATTTATAACTTTCTGCAGTGATTCCGTAAAGTCAGTATCTCTCTGTAACACAAAGATGAGAAGGATGGAAAATATAGCTGAAAAAGTGACAAACCTGCAAATTGCATTTATGTAGAATTCTGGTGCCACAAAGCTTCTACAGCAATTTTATGGAAACTTAGCAAATTCAGTATAAATAAATTTGCAGTTTAGGAAAGTTATGCATTTATGGATTTCAGCACAGTGCCATATTACAGCTTAGCAACGATGCTAAATGTCTCTCACACAAAATGGAAATTAAATCTGCTCTTCTATTTTGTCAGATCAGGTCGTTGCCTATGATGCGCTGGGCACAGATTCCACCACTCTTCCCTCACAGAAGTTGCAGTAGCAGTGAAAAATCACACAAACAAAACTCACTTTTGCAAAGGTTGCAAACACTGAGTACATCAGATTGCTCTATAACTGGCAAGCGATGTCTTTTTTCATTTTCTGTTTCTCTGCAATTCTCCATCAATCACAGGAAAGCATACTGAGCTTTCTCTGGAAGAGCCCCAGCACATTTTGGTGACATCCTGATTCCAGAGAAGCAAAATCCCACAGGTTTTATTAGAGACACAAACTACCACTTTGTACCAAACACTTGTTTCCATAGGCAGGGCCAGTTGCCAAAATGCTGGTCCTGATCCTACTTTAAATCAGGATTTACTGGGGTCTAAATTAATGAAGTCAGATCGCTGTAAATGAGAGGGGAACTGGGGCAATCTGCTGTGAATCTGCAGACACCAAAAAGGAGCTGAAGAAGTGAAAGATTTTCTTACCAGACTTCAATTTCTAATGGGCAAATGTTCACAAAGAAGCATCCTATCACGCCTGTCGCCCATAATAATAGCCATAAATATGAGTGCATTTAATTGTATTTTAAGTCAATAGGAAATAACATCAGTAGTACACACACTGGCAAATACACATATATGAAAAAATAAAATTGAATTCCGGCTGAAATGCTTTTCATTACAGTACAGTATATTGCCATCAGATAAAGAAAAAATATATATATTATTCTCTGTCTAGCTCTTCCAAAGGAAATAATACCAAAGGTTTAAGAACACGCATTGGCTTCCTTTCTGATAGGATTTAAAATGTTTTTTTTCCAACGTAAGTGCAAAACCAAACATTAAGGTTGAAAATCCAGCACACCAGTCACGCACATTCAAACCTGATGTGAAAAACCTGGACCTGCTCAAGCCAGTGGCACAACTCCCATTGACTTCAGTGGGGCCAAGATTCCACCCAGTGTTCCTAGGAGAACACTGAGGTGTGCCTCACTTAATGGACTACAGAAACATACATGATTTATTAAGATCTGCATTCAACAAAGAAATCAGTCAAATTGCGGAAAGTATTTAAATGAATCTGTAACTATAGGACCACGACGGTGCCATTCAAAATCTTATTTTTGATGCTGTCTGATATCTCAGTTTCCAAAGAGGTGCTCCAGTAAGGAAATTTGAACTCCATTTCCCAATGTTCCTACCCTATAACAGTACAGGTATTACCTAATATAGGAGTTTTATCAAAAGCTTCCATAAAAGAAAGAATAAATAATTTTAAAAGCCTTCAAATCAGAAGATATTTAGGTACAAACTGTGCAGAGACACAAGTAGATGATTTTGTTACTGTTTTTTGCAAACCAAATCCCTACTTATTTTTACCTGATTATAAGTTCAGTGTAGAATTCTGATCCAGATTTTTCTGCTAACTAAGTGAAAATTGTTTGGATAGTAAAGTCAGAATTTCATCTCAATCAAGTGCATTCTGAGCTTTTTAATAACAAAACAATTGCTTTCATTAAAACTCCAATTCTTTAACATCCAAAACAAACACTGTGATAAAATATCTGTTTCTCTAGGTCAAATTCTACTGTAAGAATGAAATCACTTGGATTAATATTAATATTTTCTCTAAGTAGAACAGATCAAATTGTCTCCAGTTTTGCTGTATCTTAGATGATTTCATAGGACAGAGTTCTACATTCTGTTATACAGTCACTACACCCCTAATAACGTTATGATTTTCTTGTCACTTCAAATTGCTTGGCCAAAGCAGGCAAACATATCTTTAATTTGTTTTCCTACACAGCAAGGATGTAGCATTTTATTTTTTTGCTTTGCTGAGTATGTTGGACTGCCATCAAGAACTTCAGTGAGGGGGATACTCAACTGTTATGCCTCACTGGGGTGGCCCCATTCTCCTACGACCCTGCAAAAGCACTGCATGACTAGTGAAGGGTGGACAGATGACATTAACACAGTGTGTTATCAGTGGTGGGAGAAAGCAGCTGAACCACAACACGGATTCGCATACTACCCCCGAGGTGCCCACCTGACACCCCATCCCATGACCTGCATGCATCCCTAGGGCTGCAGATGACCACCAGTGCCCAGGAGGAGCCAGGATCAGGAGCCAACTGCCCAGGCCCCCCCTGCTCTTCTGAGGATCGCTCTCCCCAAAAAGGGAGCAGAGAAGCCCTCCTGGCATGGGACAAAGCTGCTTCAAGGTGGCCTCAGGCATCATTGCTGTTCCATGCTGAGGATGGGATAGTTCTTCTGGATGAGCTCACACAGGAGTGGACCAGCCATAAGCACCAACGTCAAGTGCACAAGGAGACAAACATGGGCCACCACGTCCCTCTGGTGAGGCAGGAACTCCTTTCTGCCCCCCCAGCAGGACCATCAGGTAGAGCCTGAGTGTGCAGAAACAATGCACAAAGCAACCACTGGGAGAGATTTTAACTTCTGAGAGCAAATACTTGCCAACTCCACCCAGCCCCAACCAGAATGTTTCCAGGCAAAAAGCTACTGAATGTGAATAAACTCTGACCACTGCAGGCAACTGTCAAAAACTCTAAGTAATGAGATTTGGTTATAGGCATTTCTTAATGTAGAACAGCAGTAGCAATGAATATGCTGGGACAATGAGGAGTTTTTTATTCTCTTTCTATGGAGGAAAATAAATGGGGATCTTCATATATTCACTGACTCCAAAGCCAAGAAAACATAATCATAACCACCCAGCATAACCCCTTGCACAAGCTAGTTGTATAACTTCTTCTGAGTGCTTGATTAAATATTCTCCTAAAAGATGTACTTTACTTTTGCCATAAACACATCAAGAGATGCTGCATTTACCACATTCCTTGATAAATTATTCCTTTTCTCCCTGCTAAGAAACTGCATCTTCTTTCAGGATTCATTTTATCTAACTTCAATTTGCAGCCATCTTGTTATGACTTTCTCAGCAAGATTGAAAAATCCCCAGCAAAGCTCTTGCAAAAGAGCTGAGTGGCATTTTGTTATGCATTAAGCACCCCTACTTCAAGCCATCGCTCAGCCTTCCCTTTGATAAGGAGCTCAATCTGCTCGCAGCTCCTCACATCATGATGCTCCATGTCTGTGCCACAGCATCTTGTTTGCAGCCCCTCTTTGCTTTGCAGCCCTCCCAGTCCTGCCCGTTAAATATTATTTCTGTTTTGTCTAGCATGCACTCTCCCTTTGTGCTGCAGTCCTCCCCAGTGCACCATCAGGATAATTTCTCAAGCAGAAGTCTCAGGGAAACTCAGCTGTTAGCTGCTGAAATATGACCTTCTGCTGCGTCTTCTCTGCCCTCGGAAATGGCATTACAGCAATAAACTTTTATAGCAGTTTCAGTACCGAGGCCTATTTTAAACATCATCAACTTGTTTTAAATCTCACTGATGAATATGCTGCTGGCTGGATCTCCCCTTGAGGTATCACGGGAAATGCAGACCATCACCATGATTACTGAGATCCCCATTTCCCTTCTCTCTCTGTTACCTCTCCCAGGCATGACAACTCACCAGCAAAGGGAAGGATTTCCCATGGGGTGAACATGTACTGCCACCCTTCCTCACCCAATCCGTCTGCCTCACCTGGCCCCAAATACTTAATTTGATGGTTAATCCTGAAATTCTTGTTCATCTGTGATTTTTTTTTATTTTTTTATTTTATTTTTTTTTTTTTTTGTGGTGAAAAGAGAATACGGTTTATTAGCTGTGGGTTTTTCCTCAATGTTACGAGTAGAAGCCAATATTTTACTGACAAAAGGAAATTTATAAACAGCCAATTTCTAAATGAAACAGATGGCTTATTAAAAATGAGCAGTCATTTCTTTGGCACACCACAACAGTTTTAACTTTTTGTATTATAATATTGCTGGCTTTGTGTACGTTGCATGTAAGAAGAGTGACAATTATCATAGACCTACCACGTTAAGCAACAAAGAAAAAAATAGTGTTGTGTTTTGTTACAAATTACAAAGATTCTATTACCTTCACATACAGCATGTAGCGTAACTAAGCAAAAATTCAAGCCTGCAGTGAATTCACAAACAAAATATTGTCATACATTTCCAAAACTGACCCAGACCTTGCAGACAAGAAAATAGTGGTCCTGGACATCTGCAGTGCCTGCTGCAGCCCTTCTTCAGCTAACTGGGAGTGAAATCCCTCCTCTAGGACATGGGTAATACAGAGACTTTTTTTTCCTCTGTCTTAGAAAGTGAATTAAATCCTCAGTAATTCAGACAGCTCAAATGTGCAGCCTAAACAAGCAATCATGTTTTAATTTCATAATTGCAGAAATCCTAGAATCGTGGAATCGTTAAGGTTGGAAAAGGCCACTAAGATCACCCAGTCCAACCCATGTCCACTAACCATGCCCTCAGTCCCACATATCCACAGTTCTTGAACGCCTCCAGCCTCCAGGACTCTACCACCTCCTTGGGCAGCCTGTGCCAGTGCATCACCACTCTTTTGGAGAAGAAATCTTTCCTAATATCCAACCCAAAATGAATAGAGACACATTTTCTTTCAGCATTGGATGAAAATTTAGAGGACTTCCTTTTGCTTTTCATACCAAAATGCTTCAAGAAAAGCCTTTCTTTCTCTCCTTACTAATATATATACTTACAAATAAAAACATATTAGAATGCTGTAGATATATTAGAATACAGCTTTCATTTCTAAAAGGTTGAGGGATTTGGTTTCTCTCCATTTATCACATCATCACAATAATGGAAATAGCACTCTAATCTTAGTCAAAAGTTTGCTTGACCAATATTTCCTATGAGATTAAAACAAATCAGAAGACAAGCTTGCCTGTTAGTCATCCAAATGTTGCAGCTGTTATTCTGAACCAAACTCCTGAGCTAAATCCGGAAACTTGAGAGATTTCCTTTTCTTCATCAATGCACAGTGTGAAACAAGCATCTGTGAATATATTTGTTTGAAACTGACACCTAGAGAATATTAATACATCTATATCCAGATTAAAGGTCTGATAATTCATCATCTGTAATCACTGTTTGGATCTTCACAGCTACAGAGCAAGGAAACATTAACCTCTAGAATTACTCTGGCAAAAAGATGGTCATTGCAAAAACTATGTGCACACCTGTGAGCCAGTAGTGTTTTATGGACAAGGATTTGCATGTTTGTTGATTATCTAGCATGTGCAGCTTCCAGATTCTTTAATCGGCAACTCACCACAGAAGAGGAAAAGATATCACCTGAGTCACAAATACATTTCTGAAATGGATAGCACACTGATCTTCCCAAGTTGTCCTACACCATGCTTTTCTGGAACTATGTTGCTGACACCATCATGAGATACTGGCATATTAAGCGAAGTCTGAGGACTTCAAAAGACTTCCAAAGAAAGAAACCCCAGGACTTTCTACAAATGGGTCTCTGCCTGGACGCTATGTGTAATGAATTTGCAGTAATTTCATTTAGAGAGCAGCAGAGAAAAAGGTCACTTCAAACATGGGAAATTAGGCAATGTGATTCTATGAGAAATTGTGTTGAAAGGATTCATTTCTTCAAAAAGTAAAAATAAAAGAACAGCTAAAAATATTAATCTTGTTCCTCCGATGTTTGATAAAACAGAGCACATGAAAGGAGCAGCCAGTCTGCAGCAGATACCCTGCCACATCCAGCCTGTGATTCAACCAGACAAAGAGAGCGCATACACACAGGCCGCTTTTTTCTCCAGCTATTGCCTCCCTTCTAGAGGACATTTCAAGCTGGTAAATCCTGCAGCTCCCCAGTGCCACACCGAAGGCAACACCCTGGGCTCCCACTGCTGGAAAATGTATCAAAATAGATGAAGATGCTGTGACATTGCCTTGCCATGTTTTCCTGCAGAACAGAGTGAGGAAACAGCATGCCAAGAGCTCCCAACACGCTGCACATGCATAGACTTGATTTTTGGAAATGTCTTTAGCCAGCAGAACAGCAGTTAAGGGTGTTTCTAAAATCCACGTTTTACTAGATCATCCCCTTTAGTCAGTAGCAGTTTTAGAGGCTGACTTCAGGCTGCACATCCTCAGTAGCTGGCCTCTCCTGTGATAAAACATCATATTTTCTATCTCTTAGCTACACTCCACCCTAAAAGGTTGTCATTTGTGCGCTGAACATACTGGACATTTATCCACAGTAATAGCTATTGAAATTTTTGTCTTAAAATATTAGCAAAGTAGCAAGTATATAATTGTTGTACTTGGTCTAAAAGCAGAAATAATATCCCATCTGAGCTGAATTAGACCCCAGGCAGTGACAAAACCAAGAGGGTCTGTGTGCGTGACAGTGCACTTGATTTATTGCCTCAGACTGTACGCAGTAAAAGGCGATGTCAGAACTTATTTTCAGGTGACAAAACACATAAAAAGGCTATTACAAGGATTCCAACAAGCTTCTACATGCCTGATGGGAAAGAAGATAGCACTGTGAGGTGTTGCAGAAGAAAGAAACAGAAACACAGGAGATGGAGAATCACTGCCCACCAAGGAGCTTCCCAGCATGCAGCTGAGGGCCACAACACCCAAAGCTGTACATAGCCAAAACACAGATTCTCAAAGCTTTTATCTTGTCCTGAGGCATTTAATCAGCTAAGAACAAAGTCCCCAAAGCATTCAATATTTTGCTTCTAGGCAAAAAAAAAAAAAAAAAAGACTGTGCTCTGGAATGAAGAGCTCAACACCAAGCTGCCAGCAAATTCCCATTTCTGTCCCTGCCATGAGCCTGATAAGTCATGCATCCTGACAGCACGTACCCTGAGCACAGCATCATGCACACCAATCGGAACATTCACATATGCTGTCACAGGGAACAAGCTCAGGGAAGGACCCCCAGCATCCCATTCTGGGATTTTCAGAGGAAAGCCACAGGCAATAAAAGTCAATGGCAAAATCTCAGGAGGGTCACAAGCTTCACATTAGTATTTTTTACTCTCTTAGTGAGCCACTAAAAAAACACAGTTTGTCAGTCAGGGCGGGTTTCACCTTGCCTAATTTCAGCTGCCTGAAGGTTAAGTGCCTGCTCAAGGGGATGCTGTCAACACAAGGAGAGAGATGCTCACAGGGGACTATTTATCCCATGCAGGCAGGATCAGACAACTCACTGTCTCCTTCTCTAAGTGATGTCTGTACTGCAGGACATTTTCTTCTCCTACTGATTTGGGGTATGTCTGTACTGCAGAACAGCCCCAAAGAAGGGCTGGGGCTCCTGGGGCTCCATCTCACCCCAGATCTTCCTGTAAGAGCAGCCAAAGCACACAGAGGGACACTAAAAATTCAATTTCACCATGTGGGGAGATTCCGGTTGGATATTAGGAAAAATTCCTTCTCCAGAAGAGTGGTGATGCATTGGCACAGGCTGCCCGGGGAGGTGGTGGAGTCCCTTTCCCTGTAGGTGTTCAAGAAACACTGAGGCGCGGCACTGAGGGACTTGGTTAGTGGGCATGGTAGGAATGGGTTTGTGGTTGGACCAAGTGATCTTAGCGGTCTTTTCCAGCCTTAATGATCCTACAACTCCATGTTGTAATACAAATGTAGCCTGGATTAATAGCTTAGGCGGTGATCCTTTAAGCCAGATCATTAGGGGAGAAAAACTCAGAATGTAATGATACATAATTTAATGATACTTTTAATGGCAGTTATGAAACAATACCTCCAAATATCACCAGAATAAACTTTGAGCGCACTCTTTCCCTAACTTTCAGTCTGAACTCATGCTAATAGAGAGTATATATTAACGGACAATTACATGGGTCGTTCTTTTTTATTTAGTATATTTCACTAGCTTCTTCACAAATACAGAGCTTGAAATAACTTTGCTTCAAAGAAATTACAAAAAAAGAGAGAGAGAGAAAAGCATGGAAAGTGCCACTATACCACTACAGTGTATCAGAAATGCAAAGTCAAAGCCTGAACCAGTGATTGAACACCTGGTGTGAAGGCAGGGCCAACCCAGGGGAACTCAGGTGCCTGCAATGCATCTGAGTGACTGGAACAGGTGGAGCCAGGATGCACCCCTTCCCAGACCTCATTTAAGGGTTGGCAGTGGAGGCAAGGGTATTTGGCTGGAGTTCTCTGTATACTGGAGACTTTCTGAAAGTAAGTAGCTTCTTTCTTCTGTTTCTATGTCCCTAGCTGTTGTATTTGAGCAAGTCTTCATTTACTATAGTCTAGGACTTTCTTACTCTGCTGTTATTGCTGTGTTTTCTATTGCATTGCAGTGTTACATGCAGTAAACATTTTCTGGGTTCTAAGATGCTTCTCAGATTTCAGCATATTTCTTATTACGATTTATTTTAGTTTGAAGTTCTAATTCATATTCATTACATAGGGAACTTAACATGGAGAATAAGAAAACTGGTCATATGTGTTTTTTCCCAAATAAATTTAGCAAAATCAGAGAAGAAAGGGAGTTTCTTTCTCATTTTGTTTCACTCTCTTCTAAAACTTTAATCTTAACTGGCATTGCTTTTCAGAAATGCTGCATGAAACTGTCAGAACTAGAAGTGGGCACTTGCTGCTTTCAGATACATACATACATGAAAATGATAGCATTTAATACCACAGTGTTGTGGTACTTTGATTAGTGTTTGCCAAGATTAAGGCTTGAACACTATTCTACCCTAACAGTTTTTAGGGATTCTGCATAAAATAAGTGGTATTTTATGTATTTTTACTGTGTATCACAAAGAAGTCTTACTGATTACGCAGTCATCTTGGGTTATTTACATGGTTAGGCATGGAGCTATCTGCATGGTATAGGATAGGTGGGAGAGATGCACAATCAAAAAGCATATGTTCACTTGCAAATGCTTGCTAAAGAGGGTTCTTCAAAAGCAATAGCTACTCTGTTGTAAAACGAAGATTTAACTAATGTCTTTTGTTCTATATACATAAAAAATAAAAATAATTGGATGTCTGACATACAATAAACAATGAAATATGGGCTGAAAATCAACTATTCTAAGCAAATACAAAGCATTTTCCTGAAGCTGTCTTCTGTAATGCCAGTTTAGCTAATCAATTCATCTTAGTAAAGGGAGTTGGGGCCTTTGTGACCTCTTAGAGAACAGAAGTATTTGTTCAGCTCCCTCATCCAGTTTCTTTAGCAGGTACAGGGCTGTCACCGAACTCCTGGTCTCCAAAAACCTCCATGTCTGTATCACTAAAATGTAGTAATAGCCTTTTGCCTAATCTTTGCCTGATATAAAACTCACACAGGAATCAGTCAAGAGAATGAGTGAACTTTTTCTGTTCTTCTATTACAACCAAAGCTTGCCTTTTGAGGAAGGCTGGGAAGTAGTAGATGACCTTCCCTTATTCCTACCCTTTCCTTTATTGTTTGGACACTGGATAAAACCTTGATGAGCCTTTTCTCCAGGCCATACCTGTTCCAGAGGTGTTGGTCTAGCAGTGCTTTCTGACTGTGTGGTCTCCTCTCCAGAGATGCTTGTTCCCCAGCAAATAGGACTGCTACTGCTCTTGGCAGAAAAAGAATAGTTTGAAAAAGTGCTCTGCCAATCTAGTCATCATGGCAGTTGTGGCTTTTCCAGAGTAAGTGCAAATTTCTTGTATATGGGTTGACTCTACAGTGCCTACACAGAGCTCAACATTTGTGTTTGTTCTTTATATCCTCCATCTTCACTACGTTGAACATTATGCACAAGTGCTACGTGGACCTGGGTTACAGTATTACTATCCTCAGCACATCAACAGATGTAAAACCTCTCTCATTGATATAATGACTGTGTGTGTTACTTGGCACGTATTCATATATCCTTGCCTAGGAGAAAAGTAGAAGCCTTACTTGGAGTCATAGAATCATTAAGGTTGGGAAGACCACTTGGATCATCTAGTCCAAACAGCCCCTCACCACACTACCATTAAGCCATATCACTCAGTGTGGTATCTACCCTTTCCTTGGACACCTCCAGAGACGGTGACTCCTCCACCTCTCTAGGCAGCCCGTTCCAATACTTCACCACTCTCTGAGAAAAAACTTTTCCTAAACTCAAACCTGAAACTCTCCTAGTGCAACTTGAGGCCATGACCACTAGTTCTATGGAGCTGAGTGCTTAGGCTATGAAATGGTTCAGATAGGAAGTTAATTTGTTCTAGCACTTAAGGAAATAAGCAAAATAGCTGCATATGCTGCCTTTATAACTTGAAGAGGATGTTTCCCCTTCCCCTCTGGGGATGTAAATAGCATAGAGTCCTGCAGGCCTGCCCCCGGACTGGACCTGCTGTCAGTTAATCTCTTTGAACCTTTGTCTGGCAGATGCTGTATGAAAAAAATAGGGTTGTACCATCTACCTACAGCATGTTCCATCGTGGGTTCACTGGAGCGGGGCTGATTTACGGTGTCTGGTCAGTGAAGGGAGCACAGAGCAAGGCGAGCCCTCAGAGGCACGTAGGAAGCAGGACGGGCAGGAACCCAGTGAGGCAGATCATTGTCAACAATAGACTCTAATGCAGAATGAAGTGGCAGAAACAGTACATTATGGATATTATCATCATTATCTCTTGCTACCTCTAATAGGTTTTTATATCATTTTGCTCATTTTTATAGCTTGCTGGCTCAGAACAGACATTCTTCGTAATTCACTGGAAGAAATGCTTGGTTTCAGCTACTCTTGTTCTAACCATCCATTGAATGGATGAAATAGAGATGTGACCGCTGGGGTAGAACAACCCTTTCTTGCATGGTTCAAACTAACCCATTTCTAA
Source organism: Tragopan temminckii (assembly GCA_028571105.1). Classification (NCBI taxonomy): domain Eukaryota; kingdom Metazoa; phylum Chordata; class Aves; order Galliformes; family Phasianidae; genus Tragopan; species Tragopan temminckii. The sequence continues at coordinate 54,331,679 of JAOWBP010002392.1, forward strand.
GGCAAGATATTTTTTTATATGTACAAAGGGACAAAGGATGCTTCCTTTTATGTTTCTTTTGGGATACTTTTTTTTTTTTTCCCATTTCTTTATGTTGATGAAAAAACTGCAGGAAGACAAACTGCCCAAAGCCTGATCCTCATGGAGCTGCAAGGACAGATTCAGCAGCAAAAAATCTCAAAAGACTATGTAAAATAGTTACGTGAGCCCCTGAATCAATATCTGTAGGATTTTCCCAGAAGAGAGCTGATAGTCTGCCTCTTGCAAACTGCCTCGGGAACTGGAACAGAATGATATCTCATTATGGAAATATTATAAATTGTTCTAGCATTTTTTTATCATCTGAAAATGAAACCTCGTCTATGCAAAGGCTCACAACAGGTTAGCAATCTGCATTGTGATATAAACCCTACTGCAAATAGAAAATAGTTCAGTTGATATAAGCAATGCCCTGGGTTCCTGTATGCTCTGCAGGGACGCATAACTGAGAGGAGTGCACAGGGTGGAGGGAAGGCAGAAGAGCTCCAGCTGAGGATGCAGAGGGACTGGGGGGGGCGGGGTGGAGGGCAGGCAGGTGAGCAGGGGATAGTGTCCTGGGCTGCATCAGAAGAGGTATGGCCAGCAGGGGGAAGGAGGTGATTGCAGCCACCAGTGCACATTAATGGTCACCTGTAATATGGGATGCTAATGGACACTGCTTGCTAAATAAAATGAAATTTAGCTATTGAGTGTCACAACAGAAAGAGGCAATTCCAAGTGTCACATCAGCTGCTGTTTCACACTGTTAAGTCCTTATTAACCTACCCACACATTTGCTTTGCCTACCCCACTCATACTGCTATTTCTCAGTTTTCTGCTGTCCCTGTTCTTATTGTGTTCAATAAGCATTTTTCAAAATGGAAAGTGTTTTGTCTGCTGTGGGAAGGGAACAAGAATCACTGGGGAATGCAGTAGAGTTTTACACCTCACTTGCTCTGTATTCTTTTCTAGACCATCCATTATTCTCCTGATGTCTTTTCTTAGATTTTAAATTAAGTAAAGTCAATTCCTCGCAATCTCCCTTCTTTAGAGATTTGTCAATGCTGTCTATTGCTCACATTCCCTTTGCTCACCCCCTCCAGCTGTGCTTCCTGCTGGGCTGAGCCATTCTTGCTCCAGCTGTTCCAGATGAGGTCCAAGCAGAAGTGCCCAGGTTGACATGATGGATGGCAGCTGTTGCTCTCTCGCTCCATCCCTTGAAGTGCTGTACACACAGACATGTGCATGTGTGCAGTGTAGGAGTATATACATCATCTCTAAATGTTATTATGCCACTTAAACAAGTCCAAAGACTTGTACTCGAGGAGAAGATAGTTGGCTTGGGATTATCCTCATTTCCTGTGGGTGTTCAGTCTAATCTTAGACAGGTTGTCAAGAAATCTGTTTCCAATACAGTCAAATGTGACCTTTATCTGTAGGAAGTTCTGTTATGCCAGAGACATAGAATCCTTGAACTCAGCTTTTATCGCAAAGCCTTAGCTACACCATACATATAAGCTGAATCCCAACTCTTTGCAGGTCCAAAACCCTGATCTTCACTTGAAGCTTAATGGGTCGATTTGGAGAAGTAAAAAGCTATAGGCCAAGTAGTTTTGTGTTGCTGTGGCAATATGCTTGGTTTTGGTGCTTGCTGGAGCACCCAGAGTGCCAAGCCTTCCCACAAAGGTGTACAGGAAGGCTACTACCTGCGTGAAAATGGATTCCCAGGGAATGGGTTGGTTGTTTTTAGGTTGAGCTAGTGTCCTCAGGAATAAAGGGAGGTGGTAGAAAGCATTACATACAACTTTGCTGCTCTGCAGGAGCTTGTTTGAAGATATTGTCTGCTGTTGGATGTGTCTATTATCTGTTGTCCAGTCAGCCTCAGTGGCTGCAAATGTAAGTTAAATAAGGCAGGAAAGAGAACTGATCCTTCAGGGACTCCAGAAGAATGCAGTGGGGAAAGTTGTCAGGTCCCATATACTCCTCGGGGCTTATGCTGTTGAATACTGTTCACAATACAGGTTTACACTGTTACTTTTTAAGGAGGACCAAAAAGCATGCGGTTTGTTATTCCTCTTTGCTGGTGTCATTGCAGTGCACCCTGCTCACTTCTCAGAGATAACATCCTGCACTCATTCTGGAGTGACCGTCAGCACCAAGGAAGTAGCAGATACAACAGTCAAATACTGTTTTCTTCTCCAAGTTCTACAAAAACTTGTATTGGTGAACATGTACTGAGATAATCATTACTTTGAGGTCTTTCATTTAATTTGAGAACTATGAGCATATGTGGGAGTTTCTCTGTCAAATTTGTGTTTGACTCTAGTATTGCTTTTCCTGCATGCATTCACATTTTGCAAAATGGTATAGTGAAGAACCTCAGCTTTTTCCTTCAAGTTTTCCCTACCAAAGCAGGTGTGGAAAGTGTGGTAACAACACATCAAGGCCATAAACCACTGGTAGGGTAGTTTGCTTGTGAATACCGCAGTAACAGTAGAAGTACATCTTTAGACTGGTAGTTTCTCACACCACTGATTCTCTCTTCTAAAACTCAGACAAAAATCTCTTGAAAGGGATGTATATCTATAACTGCTAGAGAATAGCTCACACATGAACAAAGCCATGGACCTGTGCCCACAGATTTCTTCCAAATGCCAGTAAATGCCCCAGTCTATGCGCATCTATCTTAAAGTTACTTCTGTAGTATTTTTCAAAAGTGAAAATCCCTGTGAATGCTGCTTTTAAATCAATCAGCTATAATTTTCAGCCTCAATAGTGGTACAGTGTGATATATACAAGACATTGCCAATCCAAATCCAATTTCTTGATCGCAGTTGACTGTCTCAGACAATGCTGTGAGTAGTAAGAAAACAAAGCATTTCTATTTCACAGTAATGCTATGGTACTTTAATGACAGTAAGTGTTGCTGAGAATCCTGCATTTAAAGCTGACTTCATACAGTTTCATCCAAGGATACATTTTTCACATTATAATTATCTAATCATGCATTCATTCAACATGAACTTTGCCTACACATGAAAAGATAAAATATTATACGGTTTAAAATAAAGGGTGGAACTGCAACCATGTATTTTAGTCTTGTTCACAATACTAGCATGCAGTCATGCTAGCTCTCGAGAGGAAGCACAAATTAAAAAAATGTGTGTTATGAAATTCATTTCATGTGAATAGACGTCGGAATGGCACAGTTTCACCCCTTGACTAAACCAACCTCATTTAAATGAAACTACGTATATTACAATGGAGAAAATATTAGCAGAGTATCAAATTCAGCTTATTACCTGCTGTCCTACAGAGACTGTCTAAAAATGAAGGCTTCCATTTTCTTGTTTTTCTATTTCAACCAACCATTCATTCTGTTCACTTTTAGGAATCGTGCAGTTTGAGAAAGCTGCATTGGGGTGGTGGGTATAGCTCACAGATGACTATGGGTGAGCTAGCAATGCGGAGTTGTTAAATCAAGAGAGCAGATCTTAAGAGCAACACTGCGCATTACAACCTCTGCATTACACAGACTGTGCCGTGACTGCAGGGAAGCTGCAGAATGAGAGCATATCAGAGGTACAGCCCTGTTTATAAGCCCTTTGCAGTGCTTTGCCAGTATAAAATATGGTTAGACTGTAAGGAAAAAGAAAATATATATTACCTGGTACCATATTAACAAAATTTCCAACAGCAGTGTGTTTTCCAAGGGTTAACAGACTTTGAGATCTGCAGTGCTTTTTAAAGATAAGGAGAATCAGCTGAGGCATCTGAGGTTGTACAACAAATTGCTATTTTGGGGATCTGCTCCCCCTTTTCTTCACCCATATCTGGGAAAGCCAAACATCAGTTCTCACAGTAGAAGTCCCACTTCATAAGCTTTTTTCTGCCAAAAGGAAGCACATCACACTATCTATCCCTGTATGACCCTGAGTCCTGTTGTATCTGCTAGGTAAGAGCACAAAGGGTTAAACAACAGTGCTTTCTGAAGCCTCAGGTGCTCAACTTGCTCAAGGGCAATATGGGAGAAACTATCTCGCCAACGGCCTTTTATGCCTTCCTCCTCATCTACTTACTGAAATGTTTTTCCCTGCTGCTAGAGGCAGTTAGGCATGATTTTCCATGCACCTGCTTTGGGGACTTGCACAGCTCTGTAGCCAGTCCAGCTGCACAGGGGAAAGCTGGAAGAAACTTGTGTTGCATTGTTTACATTTTTAAAGCATTCATCAGGGTAGGTGAGATCAGATCCTAAGAGCAAGTGAGACCAAATAATGGCTGATAAAAGACAGGAGCATTTAGGAAGGAACGGACTTCCTTACAAGGAGGAAACGATGCAGACAGACACTGCTTTCTGCAGGGAAAAAATGTGCCACATATGCAGAATTGGAAGATGCCTAGGGGAAAAGACAAAGTTGATATCAGTGTGAGTGGCATCTTGGGGAAAACCCCAGCTGACAGAAGGAGGCTGCATAGAGGGACAAGTGCTGGGAACTACTAGACAACTGACTGGCACATATGTGGTTTCTGGTGATTAAAATAAGCCATTTAAAAACAGACCTGCTTGAAAAGCAAAAAAAGTAAATGACATTATAGCGGATGGAACAGCTACCAGATGGTCCAGTTAGCAGCAGCTACTAGATTTTGTTTTTGTTTTTTTTAAATACACACATGTACTCACACGAGCAAACGCTCATGGGCCAAACCGGACTGTAAAAGCCATCTGGCACCTCCTGCACACGTTTACTACCCTGCAAAACCTCATTCTCTCTGACATTATCCATGGTTAGAGGACTAATTCTTGCTTCAGTCAGGCAACTAGGCTGCAATCTGGAGTAGGAGAATCAGAGGGCAGGGAAACAAAGCAGAGAGCCATGCTTCCAAGAGGAAAATGAACTTTACATTCTCCGTTTCTAACATGAGCAATAGGATGGTAAAAAGAAAATTCCACTCATTCTTTGCTATAAATCAGAATGCATAAAAGTCCCCACAACCATCTTTTATACAAGGCAGGGCTTTAAAATCCTTTTCCAGCTAGAGTATTTTTTTTCAGTTACCCATTACTTTCTTGTCTTGTCCAACACCTGTCCATCAGGACTTCCTAACAGTTAATGACTTTCTATTTTCCAGTCATCATCTACTCCCAATTCAATTCCACCTGCACTTTAAGAGGGCTGAGAGCACCTCCTGATGTACCCTAAAAAGGAGACAGTATCTGTCACCCTGCGAAAATGGCATTTGATACGTCATCACAAAGCATGGATAAAACACACTCCCATTGTAACATCTAATGTATGTTCTTTTCTTAAAGGGGATGTTTAATGATATGCACATCTAAAGGACATCATTCTGGGCATTATTTTCATAAAACAGTCAAAGCAGTAAAAAAAAAATGCTGAAAACCAGTGTGACACTGTACTAGAAAAAATATCCTTGCCCTGGGGTCTAATCTGGCAAGTGACCTCAAGTGATATTGTCAGAATTCAGCTTTATTAGGTAGACTCCTTAGCTGTAATGCAGAATTGGGTGTTTTTGGTTTGGGGTTGTTTTTTTATTTTCATTTATTTATTTATTTATTTGGAATAAAGAATTTAAAAAAGAAGCACAAGCAAACTACAAACTTCAGGTCTATAAACAAGCATCAACAATCAGTAAAGAACTAGTTTCAATCAAGCTCTATGTCTGCATGAAATGTTACATGCCTATGCCCTCACAGACGAGACTTCAAGATGAAAAAGCAGTGCTCTAACGCTGTTGCTCTACCAAAGCCCTGGCCCCAGATGGAGACATAACACACAGTACACAGCACAAAGTAATGTTTAGCCCACTTTTACCTTGCACTCCCTGAAATTCACTGGCAAAATTTGAAGATGTGGCACTGAGGGACACGGTTTGGTGGGCATGGTGGCGATGGATGAATGGTCGGGCTAGATGATCTTAGAGGTCTTTAGCAGTCTTAATGATTCTGTGTCTCTATTTTACCTGTGTGAGCTAATGAACTGGGTCTTATCTATAGGGCACCTTGACAAAGCTTGGGGCACTGCAATCAATGTCCAAGGTATAGCATTACCATACAGACCACCTCTGAGGGTAGAGAGCCTCAAATTTATGGAATTTATCTACACAGACTTGTCCTTGCTGTACTCCATCAAGAAAACTCAAGTCACTTAAATTGTGGCTGAGGGCATTTACACAGGGGTGGCACGTGGTTCAGTTTGTTTACAATGTTATGAAATGGCAATGTTGAACTCTGAATTAGGAGGTTATAAAATCTATGAGTCTTCAAGATAAGAAGAAAAAAACTCTTGAAGGAAATGGTGAAATCTGCAAGTTCTTCTTTAAAAATCTGCTAACAATCTGTAGCAAACTCAACCCAAAATGTTCCTGGGAGAGTACCGCATCAGGTGAAATGTTATAAAGGGCAAATTATTGCCATATATACTATTGTAAAATTCATTCAGGTTACAAATAAAAACCAGAAATGCTCTGATCCCAAAAGATGACACCTCTATAGGTTTCTAGTCATTCATAGTCAAAAAGCACTCAGGAAAAGCAAACCAAATAAGCTAATGTGAAATCTAGGATGGCTCACTGGGATTTTCATAATCCCTTCTCCTCTCCCTCCCATGTTAGATGTGTTGTTTTGTGCTAGAGAACATCTGGTGAGGAGGCTGATCCACAGAGCCTCAGCCCACATCCCTCCAGAGGTCAGGGACAGTGGTTCAGCCCCACCTCTGGCAATATGTTTGAACGTAGAAATAGTGGTATTTTGTATGATTATAATCACTTGAATGATTATAATCAGACTGACAGAGTTTCGGTTTATAGCAATTGAAACAGTAAGCTACTAGAAATGTAATTCTGTGGGTTTTACAGAGACACATCCATCCTCAAAGGCCTGAGCATCAAGCTACCAAATTTTAAAGCAGAGTTCTGAATTCTATAGGACAATCTGAAACTCACAACCCCTTCACATTTACTTACAATGTCTTTGATGGAATTTTGCTCATGGAAGATAGCTCTTCAAAACTTCTCATTATAAGACTAGAAGATGACAAATGTATTTCTCGCCCTAATTCCCAAGCAGCTGTACACAAACATGTTCATGAGTCAGACTGGAATTTTCCAGCACTTTTCCAAACCCACTGTAATCAAAAAACAGGCTGGATATCTCACTTCTTGAATTTGCAGTAATCATTCTGCTTAAAAACAGTACCACTAAAAACACACTGTGTATCAAATTTGATGTGTTTTAATTATTTCTGTTCATTGGCACCCAAACAAAAAAAATAACTTTGCTGACAGTACTGTCACAGGTAACTGGTCCTATGAATTAACAACATTCCTTTGGATTTGTAAGTTTTGAACAAAACTAACCATTGGGCGGTACTGCTAGTCATAAACTATTAGCAAGCCCAATGAAAAAGACAAGATCTATGAGACTCTTCCTAAGGACGATACTATCAGACACACCATAGCACTGCATGTGCTGTTCTTTCACTCCTGAATTCGAGGTTACTCCATATGTCACCTCCCACTGGCCTCCAGGTGCTCTTCCTAAAATAAGACATATACATCCACAGCTACCCCAACGCTTATGCAGGCACCTGTCTTGCCTTTTCTGCTTGCAGTGACAAAGCGCTTTTAAAGAGGGAGGAAGGGGTTAAAAGGAAAACAGAGAGAATCTCCATTTGTCACCTTCCCCAAAATAGCTGGAGAGTTTGAGCAGAATATGCCATTTGCCTCTGTGACAGGTTAATCCGTTTATTATTCACCCGTTTAATGAAAATACTGTGTCTCCATGCTAAGAACAAAACAAAATCCCCAACAACACTGATTCTCTCTAAATTATATTCATAATCTTGGACAATTTGTCTTCAAATTCAGGTTTATATTTGAACTCCAAGTTAGAAGCAGGAAACCTATTTCTTTCGATTTCGCATTGTTGCCTCTAGCCACATCTGTTGAATGTTTTCTGGGTTTTGCAAAATTATTAGCATTTCATTACCTGCTTCTGCAACAGCCATGTATCTACAGTGAAAAGGTCACCCAAAAGTTAATGTACCTGATGCTTAGCCAAACTGCTCCTCTCCTGTGATACAAGAATATTCACAAACCTCTGCAAGGCTCATCTTGCAACATTTCCTGAACATGCTCCAAAAAGAGAGTGGGTAGTAGCCACTGAGCAAATCTCTCTTTTCCCAGGTAATTGACTCTACTAAGCCATCTGCAAAAACACTGATCTCCTGTTCCCAATGGCAGCATTTCTAAAGGAAACCTACCGCAGTGTTTTGAACCAGCCACAGAAGTTTTGCAACCATGTAGCACAGTACAGAAAAATTATAGTCCCTTCTTGTCTCCAATTCTTCTAAAGAATTCCCTGTCTCCACTGGAAGCACCTCCTTTGGTGTGCAACATACTATTTTACCCACAGATTCATCATCTTAAGATCAGATTCACGATCCATTTGGGTAGTATGCCTAGATGTTTCTCTTCTTCAACATTTTTCAACAATAAAAACCTTGGGTACAGAAGAATTACACAATACTGCAGTTTGAACTGTGGGATTTCATCCCATTCCTCTTACTCCAGTCCTTATTTCCATATTATATCCTTTTTCTCTATGAATGGAGCCACCACCCAGCTCTGGTCAGACAGCATGTTCCCCTATGTTTTGGTGAAAGTATTAGTGGAGGTGTGGAACAGGAAAAGCCCTGTGAATAGTAGTTCATTCTCTCTCCTGATACTTCCTTTACCACCACTGATGACTGTTGCCATGTTCCAGATCCTTCAGGCATCCCCTACTTTCACTTTGGTGCCATGCTAAATGTTTGCTCTTATCAAGGAAGGACATCAGAGAAGTCCAGAAAAATCTATTCTTAGTGAGCCTGTTTTATTATTCTTCACTTTGCCATTCTCAGGTCTGAGTATCAGAGAAAAATCTGTGGCCATTTATTGCACATTTAGTTGGAGCTCACAATTTCCTGAAATGCCTTTGTGGAACCTGACACTGACTTGAATGTAAAACACTACAGTTAGATTTTAAATCTGATCTACTACCTAGACAGAATAACTGCACGAATTGCTGGAAAAGGATGGTTAGAGGATTATTGTTATTTTTATTTTATTTTATTTTATTTTATTTTTTAAAGGGAATGTTCTTGCACCAAGGAGTGCATTTAAAAGGAAAGGAAAAAAGCATGTGAAAGACAACGGCAGCTGTTTGGGGGTTGTTTTGCTTTGTATTATAGGAAAATTGCTCCAACTAAAAAAAGGATGATTTGTCTTTTTACTCTTATAGAAAGTGATTACAGCATTTGATGGCTGTAGGCGAAGTAGAAACAGAGCAAGATACATGAGTTTAAGGGATGTTAATTCAACTGAATGCAAAATCTGCTAGACTCTGTGGTGTCTGGATTTTATTTACTGATAACCAGAGTCACTAGTTCAAGTGAACTGTGATTTCCACCTACATCGAGCACTCAGTTCAAAAAATTCATTCCTAAAAGAAAGAGACCATGGTGTCCAATACTCTTAGCTCATGATTACATGCGTCTTTCTAAGTCAGTTATAGGTTATTCCTAGGGCTGGGGAGGGAGTCTTTCTGTTTCCTTTGAAACGCCCTGATATCACTGTAGTCCAGAACAGGAAAGGAATTTGGGATGGAAAAAAAGTCCCTTCTCCAGCTGCCTTACCAAATTCTAATCCCCATCTGTGTGGAGGCCTGCCTAAGCCTTCAGCCAGGGTTACCTTTTCCATGGTTTCCCCAGTGGCAATATGAGATAGCCCATAGGACTGCTGAAGGTTATTGCTGTTTGAAATATACAGCTAGGCTTGACCAAGTTTGAGCCTTGAGGCATTGCCTGATCTGTTTGCAGGATCACAGCTCCTTAGGCTCTGGTGAGGGACCTGTGAGATCAGACTAGGCCACTCAGAGCCTTATCCACTTGGGTTTCGAAACCTTCCAAGGATAGGGACTGCACAACATCTCTGTTGTCCAGGTGTTGCCACAGAAGAGCAGGTTTTCTAGGCCTGGCGATCACGCTGTTGTAAGTCAGCAAGTGTTCCTACTTTAATCTGTCTCGTTAGAAGTCATCACCACGGCACCCAAGGAACCCGAAACAAGCACCTAAGTGACCAGATGGAAATTAAAAGGCAGCAATTGCAAAGCCTTAAGGACATTGCAGTGCCCAGTGCATCTGCAGGTGTCTAGAGTGTCCCTGACTGACAGCACGCTGTTAATGCACAGTGAGCCCAGGCGATGTCCCTCGGGTACAAAGCTTCCATAACGCACATTCTGAGCAGCACCTGTCTTTGCATCACAATAACCACAGCAACTTCACAAAGCCACTACTGGACTTCTCTACCTGAGCAAAAATAGTGTTCCATATTCTGCTCTCAAACAACAGATATAATGAATTTGTGAAGGTTCATTTCTTCTGGGGGATTGCATGTCCTTAGCATAATTATTTAACTTAGCTGTAACTTAACTTAATTTCCCAATAATCCTCATCAAATTTTCTCGAGATGTCAGAATGCAGACTGTATTTAAACACCAGATTCAGGGTATTAATGTTCCAGAGCAAACGGTGGTTAAATAATGAAAAACTTTTTTTTGCTAGCCACTGCCAATGCACAAGCAAATACAAGGTATTTTAATTTCTTTGTGTCCCACAGACTGCATGGCTCAAATCAAAATATCTTTTGGGAAAAGATTTACTTATGTCTCTCATGATTTCAAAGAGAAATTCAGATTTCCCACAGAGCCTAGGCACACACATCAGTATTCATTCATTTTCATATGAAACCATGCACTGCTGTACATTTTGGCATGCAAAAGAGGTCTCAGAATGGGGTGGGAGAAGGGGATGTCGATAGTGAGATAACCTTATGCAGAGCTGCTGTGCAAGACTGGCACTTACACATCAGACAGCTCAAGGACTTGCTGACCTTGGGTATGATATTGGCCAATCACTCCATCAGGAATGGACATTGTATGTTGGATTGCTTGGGCCTAAACAAGTGAGGCAAAGATTTAACAACAGGCATTCAAATATGTTTACTTTTTCTTGTTTGCATAATCAGATTCATATGAAATATTTTAACAAGTCACATTAAGTCTGGATGCTAGAGCACACAAGTTTATGAGGTCTGAGCACTGGCATATTTAGTAATGTCTGTGGATCACAGTAAAAAACTGTAATATACACAAATCGTGTGTTTTGATTTTGAGTTGTGGGAGTTCCTGCATGAAATTCAGGGCTGGGGTTCGGAAAGGAACAATGTCTCGTATAGAGATAGGCTTCCTGAGCTCCGCTTTTAAAAATACTTTGATGACTAAGGAAGCACTTAAATGTTAGAAGAGATTTGGAAGGAGATCTTATCTAGCTCCCAGTCAGAATACCCGCCGCAACAGCTATCTGAACAGAGTTTGTGTTTGCTCACAGAACTTTTCCGAAGTTCAGACGAAAAGGAGATATTGCCACCTGCTGACAAAATGGAGAGTAGCAACACAGGCTTGGAAATGCAGTGAAATCCAAGCTCTGTTGAAATCAAGGGGAATTTTGCCATTCGCTGCAGCAGTCTGGATCTTAATTAGCCTGGACAGCCAAACTAATTAGTATGGAAAAAAAACAGCTGACATAAAAAGCAACATATTCAGCCAGCAGCCTCAAGTTCTGTCAGTTTCAGCTCGTATTGATCAAGTGATGGGAAATGTCTGCTAAATCGGGCCCTGCAGTTTTAGGGTCCTATTTGAGGTTACCAAGCACTGCCCACTTACTGTGCTGGGGGCACACAGCTCAGAGAGGCTGCAAATGCACCCAACGTGGCCATGGCTGCTGGTGAGTTCAAGGCCTGAGCTACACCACAACTATTTCCCAAGCACAGAGGGTAAAAATGGGGAGAGGGAGCCCCCCTTCAGCTTTCAGAGGATTGCAGCGTGTTCCTCCTCACTAACTACCATTGGAGTACCACAGTGAAGGGGGACCTTGAAAATGCTTCAGTCACTGAAGCAGTTTCAAAACAGAGCTCACATCTTCCTAAATATCAAAGCTCATCACTTCTGTGTCAATCCATAGTAAACCAGATAAGCTTTCCAAGAAGACAACTTCCTAACCAGAAATATCAGGCAATCGCTACTAGATGATCTTAATGGTCTTTCCAGCCTTAATGATTCTATGATTCCATGATTCTGACTTTTTCACAGCCCCATAAACTCTTGCATAGACTCATCCTAAGCCATTAGCACCTAACCCCTGCATCCATCCATGCCACAGGAACTACAGCCAACTTCTACCTGTGCTAAGGCATTCCTTCTGCTCTCCTGCCTCTCTGCCAAATTTTCCTGTGCCTGCAGCACAACACAGTTTTTTCCTCCTCCGCAGTGGTAAACTGAGTCAATGAACTGATCCAGGCTTCTTTTCCACAGAGAAGACTTCTTTAACCTGGCTCACTTCAGTGATTTGGCTTATACCAGTGACCATCAAAAGATGTGATTTCAGATAAAGTAGTGGTGCAGATAGAGAAACAAGCAACCTGAATTGGAAAGAACTCATGAAAATCCTTAGGTCAGCTTCAGTGCCAAAGCCAGCATATCATGAAACTATGGGATCGAGTTATTTGTGGCTGCTGTCTAATAGCCTGAAGCAACACCGTAAGATTTACCCTGCATTTCCTTTGGGTGTACAGAGAGGCAGAGGCTATTAATAAAGCATTTCAGCAAAAATGCTTTAAGATAACACAAAAGGTAAATTGGATCAAGTTCATATCACTTATATTACAATATAAATCTCAATTCCAAAGGGAAGTGAATGAGGCATTGCAATGCCATGAGCTTCACACTTGTGAAGCAAAACCGGGAGTACTCAAATTATCAGAAAACAATTTATTCTTGTGTAAAAAAAATATTTCTGCAATAATGCTACAAATGAAAAGAACTTCTCTGTTCTCTCTAGGCACAAGCATATGTACTTAACCTGTAGGCTTCCCTCTGCCAACTTATGTTCCTGACTTTTAAGCAAGTTATTTATTTTGGAGAAGTATGTATTAGTCATTCATTCATCCGCTCTCTTGCTTCCTCCTGCCCTCTCAGCCAGGGGACTTATCACCCACTAAACAAGCTGTTGATGCCTGTCTCCGAATTGCCATTTTGCTGCAAGTGGCACACAAATCTCAAATTGGCCATTGCACGTGTTTTTTACGAGGGCCTAAAAACTCTGCCCACTTCAGAGAATCTAGCCAAAATGTGCAAGTCACACATCGCTGCACAAACAGAACATTTTGCTGTGTCAGTGAATTTGGGACTGAGGAAGGTTGGATGAGCTCTATGGATTACCACCTGCTCCCTGTTGCAGGGAATATGGGAACACTTTCCTCAACAACAAATTTAAGTTTTCAGGCTACAGCCATGAATATATTCCTTTATTTAGATACAGGAGAGCTTCTTCTGAAGAACTGAAAATAAGGTTAAAATACACTTAGCTATTGAGTTATATAAGTATCCCCAAGGGAAGACTTCAAAACGGCTCCTGAGAAGTCATAAGGAAAACAAGCACAAGAGAACTGTCATCCTGGAAAAAAAATATGGTGACAATTGCTGCAGACCTGAAGGAATGGAATTAAGTGGTCCATGTTTGAAAAGCTAAGATATAAGACTGAAAAAATCATACGCCAGATCTGAGCATGTATGATGTCATAATAAATAGGGTTATAATAAATAGACATGTAAATGCTATCAGTATAGACAGCAGCATAAACGAACTGTTTAAAGTTTATCCCTTTATGTCAAACTGAAGAACCTGTGAAAGGACAGTGAGGTGAGAAAGCACAAGGAAGTAAACAATTGAAAAGTTTTAATGAGTTTTGCAGTTCTTTAAAAAAACATGAAAGACCACTGGAGATTTTAAAATGAACAAAGGCGAGATAGAAAAGGAAATCAGGTGCGTGCTAGAGGAGATAAGAGCAGCATGCAGCCAAATAGCTCATACTTAACGAAAAATTTCATTTCATTATATTTAAACCTTGAAGACAAATTTTGCTCTTTTGCACTATCACCATATGAAGCCTAAAAGTAAAATTGTGCTTTGAGACTTTAAATAGATTGTGTCTCCCTAGCAATTTTAATTACCGTGCTTCTGTTTATACAAATGTGTCTGTGGGGAGCTGGTTTGAAGAATGGAAGAATAAGCCTAAACGAATATATGGAATAATTTTAGCATCCATAATTTTTGTTTCCTTTGTCTGCCTATGAGAAAAATGATCCAAAAAAAGCGTAAAATTTGAAATTATCCAAAATCCCTGATCATTTTATTTAGTATTTACATGCTCATAGTTTGCTCACACACTAGCGCAAACAGCCATCTCAAATAGCATGGCAGTCACACAGAGCAGTATTTCAATAAAATGTGAGAAGCATGTTCCAAGTGCAGTTAAACTAAAGTTAAAGAGAGAAAGGGGAAAAAAGAGAAAGAGAAAGGCAGACAGGAAGGAAGCAGGGCAGGAAGGAAGCAGAGCAGGAAGGCAGGAAGAAAGAAGAGCAGGATGGAAGGAAGCCTGGGGAGAAAGGAGGAAGGAAGGAAGGTTCTTTGAAATACTTTAAGACTCTCTTTCTACTGTTTTGTGGCAGGAAAAGGATTTGAGAACAGCTCTGTAGAGGAAACAGCTGTGGGAGCCCAATCCCTCCCCCCACTTACTCTGTTTTAATATCAGAGGAGTAATCTATAATGTACATCCCAGGAGAATCTAGAAATACTTTTACCTACCCCCGAGGTTTGCATTGCTTGTGTAATAAGTTATTTTAATCTATCCCTCAGGCAAAGTGAGAAATTTGGCATATGGCAATTCTGTCCTTCTCTCTTCTGCTATACGTAAGTAAAGTCCCACTCTGATTTACATGCTATACAGTACCACCACAATTAATGGAACTGCAGCAGGAAAAGTCAAAGCACAATCTAGTGCTATGTATGTTTTTCAGATTTCACAAAGTTTCAATATTATCAGCTTTGATAGAGTTCTGAAAGATTTTGTATCTCTCTCCTCACTCCCTTTCTCTCCTGAGATGTTTATTGCAGGCTTTCTTTTGAAGAGATTTATGTTATGTTGTAGAGAGTTTTAGTTTATGGGGAGTGTGTACATCTTATTTGTGATCATCTTGACTCTTTAGAGTCTTTTCAACAAGCACAGAAGCATAAAATGGTACCTCAAGACTATTCAGAATTTTCACTGAAACAAGAAAGGGCAGAAGGATATTTTTATTAAACAACTACCTATACTTACATACGTAATGTGTATACATGCATATACAGATCTTTCCAGGGTAATCTTTGTGAGGGTTCTTAAATAAAATTGGTTTTAAAAGTCACTCAGTATTCAAAGCTGAAAATAACCCAAGCTCGTATCATGAGTGGCACACACCTGTTTGGAGGCAGAAGCCTTGTGGTACCAGTCCTGAGAAGCTTCATGATGTCCTTTCTCTTTACTTTAGAAAGCAAGAAGGAGACTAGAGTATTCACATCCAAAATGGGCAATTATTCATTCTGTCTCAGCAGAGTGGGAAGCTAGTGCTTTTTACATTAATGGACAGAAGTAGATACAATAAAAACTCTGGAAAATTTCAAACTACTTTTTCTCACATGAGAAAACAAACAGTCCTGGGAAATGACTTAAGACTTATAGAGAAGAGTCAAAGAGAAAAAAAATTCCATCCATACTTCATGTTGTGACTGAGAAAACCATAACCATTTTGAATCATTTTCTTTGATGTTAACATCAAAGATGGAAGAAGATTGAGAGTGGATTCTTGTTCAAGTGTCCTTATAGTAGAGGAGCAAGGAGAGCTCAAGCTGCAGAGGAGAGCAAACAATTACCAGCAAATGGTTTCTATTTAAATTCTCTAAACATTTAATTGTTTTTCTAACTGCTTTTCTTGCAGTTTGAGTTCTAAGGTATTTTGGTGGTGCCTGAGCAAGCAGGTGCTTCTGTTCTGTGACAAGCTTCCACTGTCACATAACACCATACAGGAGAGAGGGACATTGCCCAAAATTTTCCCAGCACCCTCCTGATAAGAACTTGAAGAATATGTCTTTTAAGTATATATATAAAGTATGTAGAAGGAATTAAAACTGTCTTTAAGTAAAATGTACAATACAAAAGGTTAAAAGATCCTGCAATAAATGATGTTTCTAACTAGAAAAATAAATCAGTTGCAGTGCAACACTGCTCTTAAGAATTGCTCTTACAAAAGAAGCTGTATGCTTGGTGTTAACACAGTCAGCCAGGTGATGGTCAATTAACATGCAGCAGCAAAGACCACGGGATAAAATAAAACAAAAAAAGACCAGGTTGGTGCTACCTGAGGCAATTCCTGCAGAGGAGGTTGCAGATGAAGCTGTCTTGCCGTGTGCTTGGCAGGGGCTGTGGACAAGCCAGCTGGGTGCAGCAGCCTGAGGCTAGTGGAGGGCTGTGCTTCAGCAGCCTGTCCTTCTTCCAGCCAGCATACTTAAAACAGGACAAAAAGGCTTCTGCAAAATTGTTTTCCTCATTTACAGCCTCAGTATCTCCTTTTTACTGAGCACAAAAATGTTTTGTGTTGTTTTTTAAAAATCTCACTTCTGGAGCAATATTGCATTTCTCCACTCCAAAAAGGTTTCAAACATTCTTAGGAGCAAATGAATGCAAAATATACCTTCACGTGTGTTACTCTTGTACACATTCACAAGAATAAACTTTTAAAAATACTCACTTCCTACTCTAGGATCTAACATGAAACGCTTCAGTGTTTGGTACTGGTCTTCACAATGCTGACAGTAATTTTCCCTGAGTTTCAGTTTTCTTCCATTTAAATGTATTATGAAGTAGAAAACCTTGCCTTTTCCTATGCCTTCTGTGCACTGGGGAGTGGTGTGCTAGCTGGGATTGTTTCCCCTTGTCTGCCGTCTACATCAGTTCCTATTCAGAAAGCAACTGGTCTCTGAATACATTCAGAGCCAGTTATCTCCATATACAATATATCCTAGCAGATATCCTAGCTTTTCTTCATTTATTTTCTTTCTTTCTTTTCTTCCCCGGATAACAACTCTTAGACAATTTATCTGTCTTTCTCCAGCCTCTGCCCCATAGCTTTCGAAACTGATGGCCAATTTTAATGAAGTCTGGCAGAAAAGTGCCAATCTTAGAGACATTAAATTCCTATCATCTTTGTGAAAATCAATAGGTGAGAAGGAAAGATTTGAAACAAGTGCCTCTGCTGAAGGAAGGGTACCAGCCTTGGCAAAAGCAATCACCCAGTCAGGGTGTATGCCAACACACATCTTCTTGCTCAAAGAAAAATCAAGCTCTGTGATGGAGATAAAGGAGTGCTTTAGGGCAGTGAAGCTGGGAGTACAGGAGAGACAAGAGGATGGAGCATTTAGGACTTAAATGTGTTTAGAACTTGATGTGAAATGAGCATTATCATTTCTGCTGTTTTGTTGAAGATTTTTTACCCATATCCCACTTTATTCAGAATGAGTTCTGAGGGCTGCACTTAGCCTTGAAGTGTAATGCTTATGGGTCCCAGTCCTCTGTTCAGACCCACCACAGCAACTAGCCTCGTGGACAATGCTCCCCTCCCCTATCCCTGCTCAGTGGAGAGTGAGGCCAGGATCTCAGGCTCAGGTACCCAGCAGGTCCGCACCTGTGAGTAACAAGTGGGCTGGGAATAGGGACACATCACCGACCACATCTTACCCACAGCCCTGACCCATAGCCAGAGCCAGCAGGACATTGTGTCCCACCAGGTCCCATTTCCTACCACATCTTTCTTTGCAGGCTCCCAGCAATCGCAGCAAGAGATCTCAATTGCCCAGCTGTACAGTGAGCCAAGCAGGTTAGCAGTGACAAAATAACTCGTCTTCTTCCCTCTATCCAGCCCCACATCTCCTAAAAGAATGCTGCTGGAAGATGACTCACAGGCCCTTTTTTTTTCTGATCTTATGTCACCTCAACACAAAAGAGCAAGCCAAAAGATCAAACTTCCATTTTCAATTTTTTTTCTTTTTTTTCTTTTTAATTCTGTTTCTAAACATTTTCAATTTTCCACAGAAAACACTTTTTTCATACTAAATATGATAACTCAAATTTTCCCTTGAGGATTAAACCAAGGTTGCAAAAAGATGGCATGAGCAATTTTGAGCACCCTATTATTTAGCAGAAAGTCCTGCTTTGATCCATCTCCCTGCTGACTTCAATGGAACTGCACTAGGTATAAATTAAAGCAAAATTCAGTCCATCAGCTCTACTTTAGGCTTCATGCACTGCATTTAAGCAGTGCTTCCACCTTGATTTCACCTTGCTGCAGTCAGCAAAGAATGCTGATATAAAAGGTATCGTGCTTTCGTGTATCCACTCACTACGCTTTCATGTTTAAGCTATACTATTTTACCTTACTGTTAAAATTACATTTAGGCAAAAGTGAAAGAGTGTATAATCTCTTGTGCTCTCTCTGGAGAAAAAGCTTCTATTAACTTTTTCTTTGTCTCCCTATACACAAATAGAAGCACGTATTTTTCAGTCAAAAACAAACAGCAAAGTAAAACATCTATTACAGGGAGTGCAGTCACTCCACTCTGTAATGTTTTTCATGTGAATGGTGAAATAAAGAGGTATTTCTTCGTGGGCAGGAATCCAGATTTAGACAAAAAAAAAAAAAAAAAGATATACTGAGATCATCAATCAAGTTAGCAAGAGTTAGGTGTCCAGTCCCTTAGATGTCAATAACAATCCCAGCCATATTGCATCAATTAGTCATTGATTACTTGTGAAGAAGTAAGAAAGCTTTAGTGCTTGTCTCCCTTTCCTTATTACCATGGAAGAGTGCATCACAAAGAAACATATCATAAGTCACCACCACGCCCATGTAGATGTGTGCTCCCCTCATGGTCAGGTCAAGACTCCATCTGCCATTGAAGATTTATTTCATGTAACAGAAAAAAATCAAATAACTGTGTGAGCTAAAGCTATTTATGACAGTAATCTTTTTTGCTGTCATATGTCATCCACTAAACATGTTCTACTCATCTTTGTCACAAAATTTTGGGATGATGAAACTTTTTTTGGCCTTAACAGAGACATAAAATGAGAACAAATGGAAAAGAGGTTTAGCTCTACCTGCAAAATAATGTACTTTAAAAGCATGATGTGCAAACTGGATGTCATATTGAAGGTCTGAAATTGAAAAAAAAACAACTAACCTTTCAGATACAGTTACAGTCAGAAGCTTAAAGCACTTTTACATCTTAAAGCTATATATATAAAAATGAGTTCATTTCTCTTCACATCAAAGAAAAACTATTTGAAAATGTAGTTCGTTGGAATGTGACAGAATTTTTTTCAAGCTTTAACCAGTCAACTTTCAACCAGCAAATACAACCAAAAAATGTTAGTTACTGAACATGAAAGCCTTGGTATTATTGTTGCACACTTCAGTTTATCTATTTGACTACTCGCTTTGAGGAGCTACAATGTGCCCTCACCCTTGAACTAAACTGTCACTGATTTCAATCACTCTGTTCAGTTTGTGAATGAGGACTAGGATCTCATGCAGTTTCAGGATTTTTTCTAGGAATCTTTCAGAAATGACTTAAAAGTAAGAGAGGTGTCAGCGCCAAGGTCATGACGGGCTGGTTTAAATAAAATCATTTCTTTCATCATTTCAGAAATTGTTGTCTGGCCCCTGTTTTAATTTTTTTCCAGTATCTATCCTGCCAACAGCTTGCCTTTGGACAGACAGCCTCGTATTGTATCAAAATACATTTGTCATTTCATCCAGTAATACACTTAAGCCAGCAAACTTCAGCATCTTTTACACATGCTTTACTAGTCAGCACCATATGAAAAAAAAATGTGTTTATATGTGATAGAACAAGTAAAAACACTAGTAACACTTGTGAAAAACACGGTTGTGAAGGCAGAAAAAGCATTTCAAGCATGCTTTAGTAAACAACAAAGTTTATCAAAATGTTTTTACGTAGAAAGGATGACAAAATCATATCCTCCAGATTTGGAAGTCCAAGAGCACTTCACACACCAAGACTACTGCCGCACTAGGGTATCTATCACATAACATCACAGCTAAAGATACAGCACGTGTCCTGGCTACATTTTAGTCTTACAACCTGAGTACTTTATGCTGCAGCTCAGCTGAAGCCAGATTTGCCTTATGGATGAAGCACAGAACCTCAGCAATACTGAGGCACCATTTTCATGCTGTTTCAAAACAGGTTGGATTAGACTGTGATTACTGGTGTTGCTTGCAGATGTAATGATTTTGACTTTTTGTATTAAGTCCCCCATCAGCAAACATAAGAAAATCTGACACTTTTTTAGCCAGATAATCATGAAATATACTGTTTATGCATCGGGGATGCACATTTTTACAACAAATCAATTCATCACTGAAGGCTCAGTGGTTTATTGTTCCACAATAAACAATGCATAAGCTACACAACAAAAGAAAATAGCCTCACAAAATGGAGCAACAATGATAACACAGATGGTACAAAGCACAGACATTACCATATATGTAGAAGATGAACTGAGCAATTCAGTTGGGGTGAATTCCTAGCTGGTGTTAGGCAGCTTTAGAGATTTTACTATCCAAGAATCTGCTCAGGTATTTCAGTCATTCCTGATGAAACTTGAATTCTTCTGAACAGCTCCCTCTTCTGTGTATACTTATTTGTAAAAAGACTACAGTGATTATAGAGATTGTTTAATTAGTTTTATTATCAAGAGGCTTTTAGTTTCTGTTACAGCATCTTCCCAAAGGACAATATACAGTTGGACCCAGTCAGCAACAAAAAAAGCCATCTTCAGCTAGCATTTAGGATTAAAGTTCTGCAGTGTTGGATTACTTAATTTGGTAAATAAAATATCTGGAAAGCCTGCAACAGTGAGGAAGTTGTGTGTAACCAGGGATGGTAGGAAACTCATAGCACAGAACAATCACATTAAAATGTTGAATCAATTAGAGCATGGACTGCTTGTTACAATAGTTTCAGACCAGTGGGCATAACTGAACCTTGTTAACTCTAAAATTCCTAAGTCTCATTCATGGATTCCTGCTCTCTACTATTTTATGGCACACTGATTAACACAGCTTGAGACAAAGACCACAGGTATTGCAGGCTGTGATGTCTTGTGTGTGAGTGGTATGCTGTTCAGTGAAGCAAGTATATCACTTATGCTGTTAAAAGGTGGTTTTTTTTCCTTTCCATTTTCTGCATTATTCTTGAATTTTTGTGAAAAGAGAAATATATGTATGTATATAAATGTAAGTTGCATTGCTTTTTCCTAACAAAAAAACCCCAAAACCTAAGATGTTGCTAACTTGCCAACAAAGTCTGAATTTTTCATCCTCTTTCATTGTCACACACAATTTCTAAAATTAGCAGTGCATTTACAAAAACGACACCCTTGACTTCTGCACTTTATTGCTTACTGCTACATGACCTTTAGTCAGCAGTGACAATACTTTTCTTTATTGAGAAAAGATGTAACAGATCCAATAGACCTCATGCTGGCATTAGGCGCTGTACCAGGCTCCAAGCTGCAGACTTTATAATGCTTATAAACTTTGGTGCTTTTGTCTTCCAAGCGATTCCAGCTTTTATAAACTACTCCAGTATCCACAGATAATACTATCACAATACTCTTAAATACTTGTCAGATTTAGTTCATTCTGTGGAGATCTAAATCATCTAGACAGAATCATTAAGGTTGGAAAAGAACTTTAAGATCATCTAGTCCAACTCTCAACCCATCACCACCATGCCCACTAACCATACCCCTCACTGCCACATCTCTCCACATTTCTTGGACACTTCCAGGGATGGTGCCTCCACCACTTCCCTGGGCAAACTGTTCCAGTGCCTCACTACTGTTCCAAGAAGAATGTTTTCTGAATAGATATAACTTACCTTACAGTAGGATAGCTAGAGACAAGCTTTATACTTCTAACTTGCTTTGAAGTCTGCAGTAAGAGTCCTGAGACTCCAGCCTTTATTGTCAAACAGATTTTTAATGATGATTAACATTTGTAGTTGAACGAGATCTCCACTCATCACATCATAAAATTTGTGTAACGAGAACATTAACAGTGTCAAGTCTCTTTTATAACTCAGGAAACCAATCATTCTTCATAGCTATTTGTACTTCTTTTCATCCTTATACGTTCCAGAGCTCAGCCACCTCTGGCAGGCAGTGACAGGAGAGCAAAACCACACCCAGCACTGTCACTAATGAGATTACTTTCTGTATTTTCTGCCTGGAGAAAAGAAGGCTGTGGGGTGACCTCATTGCAGCCTTTCAATACCTAAAGGGAGCCTATAAACAGGAGGGGAATCAACTCTTTGAAAGGGTAGATAACAGGACAAGGGGAAATGGTTTTAAGTTGAGGGAGGGAAG
>JAOWBP010002392.1:54354239-54411262 GCA_028571105.1 Tragopan temminckii
TAAATACAGGGTTATAATCCTACTGTTTGCCTTTTTCCCTTTCTCCATGATCCCAGACTCCACCATCTCGTGACTACTATAGGCAATCCTACCTGCAAGTTTCACATTTCTGACCAGATCTTTGCAACTATCAGACTCAACAGGGCATTCTCCATCTGTTGCTTCTTTGATCACCTGCGCCAAGATGTTGTCATCCTAGAAACTAGGATCTAGTGTCCTAGAAACCTCCTGGATTGCTTTCACTCAATTGTATCACTTTTCTAAATATTTCTGCGGAGGATGAAGACCCCCAAAGGTCAACTGTCTGCTAGCAGAAGACTTTCTCAAGGTGTCCAAACAGGGCCTCACCTACCTGTTTCTAATCTTCTAATCTAATTCTAATGTAGCAGACATCCTCTGAAATGTTGCCCTCTTTAGTTTGCTTGTCTCAGCTGGTCTGAGATCTGTCCTCAGGCAGAGCTCTCTCAAGTATTATCTGCCAGTCCCACTCCTCATTGTCCTGGCCAGTATGTCCTAAACTGCCCAAATCTGTCCTCACCAGCAGTTCAGTCATGAGCCATATTGCCACATTTCTATGATCGTAACCAGACTGTGAGCCATACAGCTATACACAAGGACTCTACTTTGTCTTCTTGATATCTTATAGTGCGTGTGTCAGTGTACAAACACTTCTGAGTACTCTGCTAGGCTGATTTCCACTAAGAACTGTGAAGGCTTCTTGAATACTACTTATGGGAAATGTTTTAAATAGTGTGGCAAATATCTGGGACAGAAAAAAAAGGCCTTCCAAAACGTCTGTTCAGTGCATATCACATTACCGCGTTCCTCTTAGTAGCACTTCTAACACTGCCATGCTTAATTTTTTGTCACCAAAATGAACGAACTCCTTCACAACGTTACACATGAACATTTCAGAGATATAGCACATCTTTTAAAAGTGTTTATGCCCATTCTCCTATTCATTTTGGCTCTTACCTAACACTTCTCTTATGAAATCTAAATCTAAATAAGAGCAAAGTTCAAATTTTCACATGCAGTTTAGATATATTAAACTTTTCAGCAACAGCAACAGCTTTTCAAAATAGTCTTTTCACAAATCTTTTCCTGCAGAAACACAGAGTGAGGTGTTTTTTATATCCTAGCAAATAGCTTCTATTAAAATAACTTGAGCTAGAAAGAACTTCTATATTCTAAAAACTTTAAAAGATAAATTACAGAAGTAAGTAATTCACTGACTTCTGAAAACAGTTTCATTATGGGTCTTTTAAGAACGTCCTCATGAAAGAAGTTTTGATCTCACTGGGCCAACTTCCATTTTCTAGCCTTTTTTTTTCCCCCAAAGGTGTGTAAAGATAGAGAATCCGCTTGCAATTTGTGAGAAGAATTTTATCTACTGGCATAAAAGGTAACCAACTGTTCCTGTTAAGTTTGCGTTCCTCCCTCATCTGCCCCTGCTTGAGAGAAAGCCTTACAAGAATATACTTGACTGAAAGGGAGACAAATACTAGTAGCATCCGTTGGATTTTCAGTTCCTTCTCCAGCTAAGCCACTGACACCTTACCATGGACTTAAATGTAGAATGGGACCACTGAAGCACAGGCAGAACATTAGCCCTTCATATTAGAAAAATTTAAGCAAGAGACTAATGTGTTTCTTATTTCCTTCTATTGTGATGTTGTAATATTGTGTTTACAACAGTAAAATAACAGCTGCACTCCACAGGAAAGAATTCTCATTAACCAGAACTATCTCTATAATAGTCAAATGCAACATAATATTCATTAAATAAACACCCTATGGTATGAACAAACATGTATCTTCAAACATGACCCAGTTTAAAAGTTTGCCTTAGAATGACAACTTACACGTTCCTGCAGAATTTTCTAACATGCTTTGAGGACTGAAATTCATTAAGTTTCTGAGGGTTACATTCTCATTATTTTGCCAAATTTTCAACACATCATGCTGTTTCCAGCTTCGTTTTTACGATGGTATGGCTATTGTCACATTCCTTTAGAATCAGTGTAGCTAAACATGATTACATCTGTATTTTAAAAACAACTGAATTTATTGGTATTGTATTTTTGAACAACCTCCCCAAACATATTCGTATCCAACAATTACGCAGTTTATTGCTGCAGCAATTCTATCAGTGCTTTCATGTCTGCTATTCTTCTGTTAGTCTAATACCACTGGCTCATAAAACACCACACATATTTAATTAAGTTGTTACAACAAAATTCCAGCTAACAGCAAAGACAGTGTACAGAAGGACATTCATCTTGCTTCGGGTTCTGCTGAGTCTTCATTCCTCTCAGACTAGGCAGGAGGCTGCTACCTGCAGAAAAGCACACAGACTCATGTTTGGTGGAATCCATTGCCATGCTTTGCTCCTAGCAATGTTTTATTCAGAGCAGCAAGTGCCATGACACCCACTAGTTCCCCTATTGGCTTGCTGGCACAATCTCTTCCCTTTTTTCTTTCCCTATGGATATTGCTACAAACAACAGCAGCATTAGAAGAAAATTCAGTTAAAAATATATTTAGTATGTATCAAGATGTCTAATTATTCAAGCTGGCAACACTCCATCCAGGGGCTCTTCAGGTGCAAGGTCACACTGTTCACCTGCAATAAATCTGCACAGCAGTAGCACTACAAGTACCACAGTCCAACTCTTCACACATCCTACAAAAGTGCCTTTAAGTCAGTGCGGGTACCACCACTCTGTGCAGATAGGAGCTGCTCCCAAACAGCCCTTTCCCAGACACTGACCTCACCACAACAGCCCCATGGCAGTCCAAAGGCTCAGTGCCCCAGAAGGGCCCCAGACCGCTGCACTACAACTCAGCGACAAGCCATAACGGCGGAGAAGGTCAACCCGAAGACCCCGAAGCGGGCCCCGGCCGTTACGTCGCAAACTTCTCACTTAAGGCCCAAAGCTGGCAGCCCGCGGCCGAGACTTCCCACCGCTCTCGCGAGAAGTAGCGCAAGCCTCGCGATACGAGGAGCCGCGGCCGCGCAACTGCCGCTCTTCTCGCGGGATCGCTCCCGCCCCGCTGCTTCGGTTCCGGCTTTTCCCGCTGCGTGGGTGGCGGTGTCCTGCGGGGCCGTGTTAGACGGTGAGGGTGAATCTGTCCGGCCGCTGTCGGAGGCTGAGTGAAGGCGGAGCGCTGTAACATGTCCTCAGCAGGCGCGGCGCGTGCGGTGGCTGCTCGGCGTCCTGGCAGCTTCCCCCGCCCTTTCTCGGCCGTGCCTCGCCGCGGGGTCGGTGAGCGGTGCCCGTCTCTCGGCTGCCCTTCGGGAGCGTGAGCGTCCCGCGAGTCCCGGCCCCGCTGCTGGGGTGGCTCTCGCCACACCTGCACTCACGTCGGTTAAGATGGGTGATGCGTGGCCAGGTAAGCAGGTTGACGTCGGCTCCCGCGTTGCGAAAGAGCGGTCTGGGTGCCACCGGGCCCCTTGCCCTTCGTTCACAGAGTGTGGGCCGCGGGGCAGAGGCGTCCCGCGTGGGGCAGCTGTCCCACGGGTGTGCTGACAGCCCCTCGCCGCACCCAGCAACAGAGCGACGCTGTGAGGAGTGCCGTGGTGCACGGCTTAGTGACGTTCCCTTCCTACAAATGCCCCTGTTTTGCATTTCTACCTTGGAAAGATTGGAAGTGTGTGTTTAAAGCGGACATAAAACGTGGATGCTGAAGCATCTTTTGGAAGACATGTCGATTAGTTTCGTATATTTAGTAATTTTGCAGATAGGCTTCAAATTTAGGAGAGGTAATGCTTTTCCATTATGGTATCACAAGTTTGCTTTTACAGTGACTTATTAGAGTGTAAAGAACCTTACATTTTTCACTAAGTTGTCAGACCTCAGTAGTTAAAAAGCGTTTGTGGTAATTTGCTTATTTTGTATATGAATAGTGAAGTGAGCTCATCTGCGACTGCAGGCCATTATCATCATGGTGTGAAATGGTCAATATATGTCATGGTGCACTTCCTCATATATGACAACAGACTAGATATAAGTAGTCATCTTGAATGCCACCTGTTTTCGTTGATGGCCATGCAGCAGATAGATGTCCTGATTTGCAGGGGTTTTATCCTACGTAAATGATTGTTCAAAAGAAGAAGATAGTGTAGCAGTTTTTACTTTGGTTTGTACAGTGTTATTTTCCAGAATCTTGTAGTACTGTCATCTTTAACACTGCTGTTTTGCCACTTTCCTTTTTTTCCTCACTTTGTTCCTTCTGTTAGTTTGAAATTCGTTATTACGGAGTGTACTCTCCAGTACTCTTTATTTTGCTCTGCACAAGTCATATGCAGCTTATAAAACTCAATAAATGTTAAGAAACAAAGGCTTTGTCATATTAAATTATAGTATTAACCTGAATGTTTAAATGCTGTGTATCACTTCAGATATTACTATAAAAGAGAGTAATAATGAAAATGCTCTCTATTTCAAATTTTGTTTTGAATATTTCGCAGAGATTTGCATGTTGCTTTTTTTGCTTTTCAATATTCCTTCTTAATTTTGAGAAATTATCCAAAGGTTTAGATGGTATTTGGAGAAGATCGTATGTTTTTTGTGCACGAATTTGGTCATATTTTTGAGGCAGTACATATACAAATACTTCAAGAGGAGAATAATTGACTATATTTTAATGAATATAATGTCTATACTTACCTTTTTGCCTCAAAACATTATTTTCAGCTTCAGATATTTTGGAGAAGGTATGTAGTGTCTTATATGCAGGGTACAGGGTGTGGGATGAAACTTAGTCTGAGCAAGGATGATGCAGGGATGGTATGAGTGTTCTGCAGAGACATTGCTCTAATGGAGTGACTCCAGTTTGTGAGGTAGGCAGTGTAAGAATTACTGAGCCATTGGTTTAGGGTGCAAGTTTATAGCAGACAAAATCTTGTCACACATTAGAGAGCAGACCTGTGAGATTCCAACATAGTTAGACACCAAGTGCAGGAAATCTGTGTGTGCTGAAGGAAGGACAAAGCTACTTGGAAGAAAGGTTCACTGTTGGTAAATACAGTAACCATACCTGGCCCAGGAAATCTCCTTACTCATACTTCAAGTCATTCAAAGACACACTTTCTCAATTCAGATTTTAAGAACTTTGCATGTAGTTGATATTTATTGGGTCTGCTTTTTCTGTTGTTTTTTGTTGTTGTTGTTGTTGCTTTTTTCCCCCTACTGTGAAGGCTTTGCTTTTTCTAATATTTTGTTAGGTACCTCCTTGTCAGTACATTATGAATTCTTTTAACTCTTATACCTGCTGGTCTTATATTTTTCTTTCTCTGTTAGCAACACCACATGCACCATTTAAAGATTGTATGAGAAATGTAAAAATAACATAGGAAAAGAAGCAGCTCAGTCTTCTCTGTTAATGTTTGATATGCGGTATTAATGGGGTAAGACCTTAGAGAGAAAGAGATTTTAATAGTTGAAGACTTTACAGCTGCGTAAGGAATTCAGTCAGTTACCCACTTTGGAGAAGGACGTAGGCAAATGCTATCCTTGTATATGTTCTTGGAGTACACTTCTGTTACTTCTGGAATAAGATTTTTTTCTTCTTAATGCTAGACATTATAAGGAGAAATGTACTTCATACATGGTTGTGTTTGTGAAACAATTTAGTAAAACTGAAGTACTGGATTCAAGTAGATGGTAAGTGTTATCTACTGTAGATGGTATTTTGAAACAGGTGACATGGTTTATTAATTGGATGCTAACCCCGTCAGCGTGGGCTTGTTAGTGTGGGCTCAAGTGAAACTTACCAATCAGTGTTTACATGAGGTTTTTTCCAGGCAGGCTTTCAGGTATTTTAAAAACAGCAATACAAACAACAATGTACCTGTCTTGGAATTTGGTTCTAACCAGTAATCAGTATTGTAATTCTAGTGCTGCCCTCAAAAGAGCCTTGAAATGCATATAATCTTAAGTTATATGCCTTTCATGAAATGAGTTAGTATCGAATATTTAGATCAGTGTTTCCAAATGTAATACTTTGTGCATTTGGCCAGTTTTTCATTGTGTTTTTTTTTTTGTTGTTGTTGTTGTTTGTTTGTTTTGTTTGTTTCCATAGGTAGATGGCATGTTGGGGATAGATGTCTTGCACCTTGTCCTGAAAATGGAAAGTTTTCTGAAGGAACAATATCATCAATTGAAAAGGACAAGAACGGAAAATTATTTGCTGTTGTATCATTCTTGGAATCTGAAGATAAGAAAATACTAATATCCGAGCTCTGTAGAGTTGAAGCTGGTAGATGTTCCTGGAAGAGTGCAATATTTGATGACAGTGACCTGGAAAAGCCTTATTTTCCTGGCCAAAATCTTCCATCTTCAACAGTTGCTTTTAAGTTATCTGATGACGGTGATTTTATCCCATATACAATTAATAGATACCTGCGTGGTTATCAAAGGGAAGGAGCCCAGTTTCTCTATTGGCACTATGCTAATAAAAGGGGATGCATTCTTGGAGATGATATGGGGCTTGGAAAGACAGTACAGGTATTTATTTTATTATAAGAGCATTGAGACAATAGATTCATTTATTTGTTTTTTGGCAGCACGTATTCTGTAAAGAGTATTTATTTTTTAAGTTGACTTACTAAATAAAAGCCATACTGTTGAAGCTTTCCCTTTTCTGGCTTGAAGTTGGAGGAGGCAGGATGTGGCTGTTTGTGAGGATACTTGAGGGGCGGGAGTCATTGCTGATTTAAGATAAGCTTCTAACACTCCACGAAACTGGGATGTGTTCGTTTTTACTGTAAAGCTTGGTAGTTGTGGCAGTTAAGATGTTAATTAGTGTTTGTGTTATGTTGAATATATTTTATGGATTGGTACCCACACATCATGAAAGTAATTTGTTGCACTGGAGAATGCTATTAGTACATACACCACTTAACAGGTCTTAAAATGTCTTTCTATTTTTTTTTTATTGGAAACGAGTAGTTTGACTGTACTTACTAGGAACTAGAAGAAGTTGCATATACTACCCCATCTGGAAAAAGTATTTAGGTGTTTCGTAATATGTTTATCATTGTTGGAAATGCAAACTCTGTTGATGAAGAGACAAAGAATGGCTGAATTTTTTTCATTTTGCTTTGAATAACTGCAGCCCAATTGATTCACTTATTTTTCTAAAATTAAAGTGTTTTTACATTTGAAATTATTCTCTTTAATCTGTTTGGTTTTAAGTTAGCAACTTGAGTCCTACAGCAAATAGTCCTTGTCCATCTCTCATTGTTCCTCCTTTTTATGAAATGCAAACTCATTTCTTTGCTGGTAAATACTGGCTGTAGCATGTCTTGTGCATCCTTTTAGGAGAATGTCAGCTGTTAGACTTCCTTCTGTGCACAGATACTTGTTCTTTAGCAAACTTTACAAGAGAAATGAGTGAACTAAATTGGCAGAACCTGCCTGAATAGAGCATTAAGAGGAGTACTGTGTGTGTGTAGAGAGCTGCTGCTGATCTGTTAACATATTAGTTATAGCTAAACTAACTCCATTTACCTTGTGCTTCACCTTACCTCAGATGCATTCCTTCGTCATGGCAGCTCAGTAAATCAGTAGTTACTCAAGAACTGCAAATATCCAACTTAATATTGAAAGAAACATTTGTATAAGGTAAAAAAAATCAGGAAAAACAACCAGTGGTCCTGCTTCCACCTCTTTTCTTGAATCTCATGACTGATTCTGTAATGAACAGGTCATATTTATCACACAGTGGCAATGTGTTCCTTTGTAGAATTCACATTTTAATCATAATGTCAAGTTTGTAGAAGAAAAATACAGTTTTTGAATACTCTCTTAAATATTCCTTTCTGAAACAGAGAATTTGTGTTCCTCAAGTGTAGTATGGATAGGAGCTCGGACGACGTGAATTAATAGATGAGTTTACTTGTTTCATAGATTCCCATTTGTGAAGGAATAAATATTAATTAAACTTCATGGAGTACCAGCTAATTGATTTACAGTCTTTTAGAAAATTTTGCTTTTGCTTATCACTTGGCTGAATATTGTGATTTCTAAATTACAGGGTGATGAGAATAAGAATAATTTCTGAATTACAGGGTATCTGAGAAAAAGGCTTTTCTTCAAGACTTTTGTATTGTAATGTACTTTCTACTTCTGAAATGTTTTTTTGTTTGAATTGGCTTTAGTGTGTGGCTGTTTCATTTTGAGTTGTAGTGAATGTAAGTAGAATAGTGTTATGTTGTAATAGGATTGCAGTAAGTTGAAGTTTCCTGTCTTTTAGATTGCCTCCTAGTTTTATCTGAAAGAGCCAAAGGTTTCTCATGAGAATTGCCCCTTTACAGCCATTGCTGTTTTTACAAATTTGTGATGCATAATTCTTCCAAAAATGGAAGATCTGAAAAAACATGCAGATTTTATTTTTAGTCCTATTAGAGTAAGAATAAAATTCAGCCAAACAATGCTGAAGAAGCAATATGTACAAACTTGCAGCAGCTTCCTAGTCTCTCAGTTTATATGAAGTGTTGCGTATTAAAATGTTTCTAGTTTCTGCCATGTGTCTCTTTCCCATCTAGCCCTGTTGTATGATGGGTTCCCCTATCTTCTTGAATACTTCTGTCCTTCTCAGATACTTTTCACCCAGGTCTGCACTACTGGCTCTTCCTCCCGTCATTGGAGGGAGAAAAAAAAATTATTATTTGATTTAATAGCTGAAAGCTTTACCTCTGTCCTGCACCAAGCATCTGTGTAGCAACTGCAAAAGAGCTGGCCATTCCTGAGCAGAGGGGGCCTATTGAACTTAAAAAGAGGGACACATTTCTGATGATGCCTCTGGCTCTTACTTCAGCTTAGTTTGATGGATGTTGTTTATCCCAAGTGGGTTTTAGAGATTAAAATGTTCTAGCCAGATACCTCTGTCCTCTGCCTGCTTTGGATTACCATGGCAGAGCTTGAAATAATGCTGTCTAGAATGTTTGCCACCACTGTGGTGTATTACAATAAATATCTTCTCCTTATTAAAGGAGAGTAAAGATCACTGGCTGGTTTGAGGTAGTTGAATGAATACAGACTTGAACATGGCCAAATGAACTGCTTTTGAATTCAAGAATGAGAATTTGAGGGATGGAACATACAGAAAACCACATTAACTCATCCTACTGCTTCCTCATCTAAGATTCATGTGTCTGTCGTTTCCAGGAAAACTGCAAGACGTGCCTTGTCTCTTCCTGTCTCCTTTATCTTTTATACTGTATTTTTGAGGATTTTCCACTTAGAAAATGAAAGTACAGTATGGAGCAATTAAATGCTTTTATTGTGAACACAGGTTTCTCAGTTAAAAATGAGATTAATTTAAAAAAAAATTAATATGTATATTAACAAATGAAATCCTATTCAGGATTTTGTCTGAAATATGTATTTTCAGTGGAACTTGTTCATTTTCTGTCTGCAGTTTTGTACATAATTACTGAGAGTTGTTTTCTTTCCGAAGGTCATTTCATTTTTGGCTGCAGTGTTACACAAAAAAGGAACACGTGAAGATATTGAAAACAATATGCCAAAATTTTTACAGAGAACAGTGAAAAAAGAATCAAAATGTAACCCTAACAAGGTACAGCTTTTTTCTGATAAAACTTCAAGAATTTTGGTAAAAAGCAATGCTGGTTTTGTTCTTTGCTTGCTAGCTGTTGGAGTTAACATATACTGATTTTCAATGTTTGGTTAATTTAACATGAGAGGACGAAGTTACGAATGTAACTCCTGATTTCCATTGGTATTTTATGTTATTGAAAATTTGAGTGGAAGAACGATTCTATGACTGTATTTCTGTGAAAAAAAATTGTTCCTTTGTAAATTCAGGCGAAGAGAAAGGAAAAGGTGAAAGGATATCACTTTATGTGAAAAAACATGAGTGCTTCTGACTGGCTCTAAGAGAAGAAGTAGTTTACTTTGAGGACAATTATGTATTGAAACAGGTAACAAAGAGAGGTTGTGGGATCTTCCATCCTTGAAGGATATTGAAGACCTGAGTGGGAAAAGTTCTAAATGTTTAAATTCAGTGTTGCCCCTTCTTTGACTAGAAAGCTGAACTAGAAACTGATTTGATTATTCTATGATAATATTGTACAGGTTGTCTTAAATTTTTAAGCCTTTTTTGATATCTTTTCTCATGTATTGACTAGATTTATGGCTCGGAGGAACTTCCTTACCATTATTTTTTCCACCTCTAAAACATTGAATGGTGTTTGTAATAGATGTTATAATAAAGCAGTGTGATGGTATATCATGTCTTATTGCAGTTGACTAAATAACAGTATAACTTTGGATACTTTGTGTAGCTTTGGTGTATTTTTTTCTGTAGTATTTACACACTCTGTAAACTCATTACTTCTGAATTTATATAAATATTCAGGTATTTTCTATACTGTGCTTTGAAGCAACAGAATTTAATAGTTCAGACTATGATAAATCTGATGGTTATGACTTTCCACATTGAGAGAGTGCTGAGCTGTAGATCTTCCAGTAATACTATAACAGCTATTTCATATATTTCAGACTTTCCTCATAGTGGCCCCTCTTTCAGTGCTGTATAACTGGAAGGATGAGTTGGACACGTGGGGGTACTTTAAGGTCTCTGTCTTACATGGCAGTAAAAAGGAAGATGACTTGAATCGTATCAAGCAAGGGAAATGTGAAGTTGCCCTTACAACGTATGAGACTCTTCGCCTGCATTTAGATGAACTTAACAAGTAAGTATTACTCATTGCATTGCAGAAGAGAATTATATTTGTTAATTTATTAATTTATTAAATTCCTAAGTCCTAGAAATAAGTCCTTCTTTGTTTGTCCTCTAGCTGCCAGTATTTTAAAACAGAGGAGTTTTGTCCTTCCTTTTGTTATGTTTAAGAATACTTAACCCTTCACTTAGTGAAAGAGAATCACTGGAACCATTACATTTTGGAAATAGATACAAGCTGCATGAACATTTCTGTTAGCTGATAGAGGCAGAATACAATAGCTACTGTTGCCCTTGGTCTTGCAGTGTTCCCATGCTAGGTGTTTGGAAAGGGTTGTGAGCCTCAAAGAGTGTCTTATTGTTTTGAATAGTCATCACCAGTTAAAGTCTGATCTCCAGGTCTCTTTGTGCACGTCTGAAGAAGAAGTG
Source organism: Tragopan temminckii (assembly GCA_028571105.1). Taxonomy (NCBI): domain Eukaryota; kingdom Metazoa; phylum Chordata; class Aves; order Galliformes; family Phasianidae; genus Tragopan; species Tragopan temminckii. The sequence goes on from JAOWBP010002392.1 coordinate 54,365,382, forward strand.
CAGATAGGAGCCATTAAACAGCTGGTGGCTGGAAAATAAATGCATGTGCACAGCCCATGTCAGTGCAGCAGGACTTATGTGTGAATGAATGCATTGCTTCAGTGTAAGAATTTACCAAACTCAATCTGCCAAGCATGTGTCCATATAGGCGTACAGTGTTCACGGAACGCTCTTAAAGGCTGTGCATTTTGCTTAGATAGAATGATGAGTAGGCCTGAAACTGGTCTTTAATTAATTGTCATTAATAATTAGCAGATTTTAACAAGATCATAAACTCAGATTTGATTGAAAGTAGTTAAGTAAAAGTAGTAAGTAGAAAGTAGTTAAAGGCATCTTACGTTCACAAAATCAGTTTTCAAAATAGTCATCTAAAATTCATGAAACCCAACCAGGAGAGAGATTTCTTTCTAAATGTGGCTGCTTCAAGTAACCATAGCATAGAAGTGAACTTGTTCTGAAATATTCACGCGTGTAAAGCTGTCTCATAAATTTGTTTCTTCCTAGGGACTTAGTTATTTGAAATTCATATCACAGAATACAGTTCATTTTTCCACCAAACTTGTACTTGATCTAGTTGCAAAGTATCTTTCAATCTCTTTTTCTAACTATGATCCTCTTGGCTTCAAAATCGCAAAATATGATAATTCCTTCACCATATTGGAATCATACAGGTCTCGAAGTAGTTGAGTGATGCTTTCAGGTAGTAAACTGCCATTAGAAATGCTTTCAGCATGTTTTTATCTGGATGGATATTGTTAGGAAAAGCAAAACACAACTGTGCTAATCGTGGTTCAGAAGTTCACATTGAGAGATTTATACTGTTATTCTAAATCATGAGTGGAATTGGTGCTGGTAAGGTGTGTGTCCAGAAATGAGAAGCTGCTTTCTTCACAGAAAATATTTGATACAGTTGACAGTAGTTCATCTATTTTATTTTGTAGTTTAGCCATTATAATTAAATTTACTAAACAGACAAGGAAGTGGATAGTGTAATGTATATAAAATAAGAAAGCAAAGATAAATACTTTTTGTTTTTCATTGTAATAATCAAGGCTGTATATGTGACTGTCAGTTTTTGTGTATGTGAAGTGATGAGATATGTAATTTCAATTAAGGGAGAATTTTTTTTCTTGCTATGAAGTATAGAGTGGTCTGCTGTCATAGTGGATGAAGTACACAGAATCAAGAATCCAAAGTCTCAAATAACTCAAACCATGAAGTCCTTAAAATGCAGTGTTCGCATAGGCCTTACTGGAACCATTCTTCAAAACAATATGAAGGAACTTTGGTGTGTCATGGACTGGTAAATAAAATACTTTTTTTTTTTTTTTTCCTTTTGTTTATCTTTGTTTACTAAGGATGCCCTTCCCCCCTCTCCTCTCTCACACAACAGATCTGTTGTGTAACTTTGGACAACATTGTGCCTTTGTTTTGTCCAGTATGTGCAGTCATTCTGACTTGGAAGTAAAAATTTCTTGCTAGTCCAGAAACATTTATTGTTAGCCAGAAACAATTTCTAGTATACTTTTAATCATTGGAAAAGCGTAGGTAGCCTTGGAGTAATGAAGATGTTGCAATTCCCTCATAATCAACCCCTTCCCAAAGTTTTTGTTTTATTGTTTTGGGGCTTTTTTGGTGTTTTTTTGTTTGTTTGCTGATTTTGTTTCCTTTTTATAGGGCTGTACCAGGACTTTTGGGTAGTAGAATGCATTTCAAGAAGAAATTTTCTGATCCAGTGGAGCGTGGCCAGAGGCACACTGCAACTAAAAGAGAGCTAGCAACAGGTCGTAAGGCGATGGTGAAGCTAGCAAGAAAAATGTCTAGCTGGTTTCTGAGACGTACAAAAGTGCTTATCAGTGATCAGTTGCCAAAAAAAGAAGACAGAGTAAGAGCGCCTGTACATTTCAAATATATTGTATCTTTTTTATTGTTGTTGTTTTTTCTCTTTCATCATACCTCTGCTAATTTATGATTTTCCCTTGGACTTACAAAATTGAGAAGAATCTAGAGCCTTAAAAAGAATGCATGTAAGGTTGTGTGCTTTGTTCGTATAATTACTATGATATTGCTTACTGAAATAGAGTTAATTAAGCATGAAAATGCTCAGCTAAACTTTTGGATAGTGATTTACACATATATTTTATGTGCCCTTTTGTATATATCTTTGCAAATTCAGTGTATGTAAATCTCTTGAAATTTGATGTAGGATTTCTGGATTTGCAGCTTAATACTTTGTACATAGAACGGTTTGCTTTTAGTCTTTTTTTAACTCTTATTTTCAATCAGTAAGTAGAGAGAAACTTGCCAGATTAAAGATAATTATCTTAATCTATAATATTTTTCATCTAGTGCTGTTGTAAACATCACATAAATCAGTAATGCTTTATAGCTAAGATTGATTATTCTGATGAGATATATTTCCTTCTAAGTTAGATGAACACATTAATTTTCAGATGTTTTTGTATTCAAAATTTTGTATTTGTTCTTCTTAGATTATAATAATGTCATCTAAACTGCCTTGTAAAGGGAAGATTAACACAAACATTAGTCAGTTGTCTTTGTAAACCTAGCAGGTTTTATTTTCATTCTCTTGTTAGTCTGAGTATATGTTCAAGTTACTGCTGTATTATTATAGCTCAGCGTGGTGCTGTAGCAATGTGGGTGGCCTAGGTTAGGGAGTGATCTTGAGATATCTGTCTCCTGCTGGTTAAGACTAAAGATGTCATGGAGATGCCACCCATGGTCTCTGAGAGGAGGGATAAGAGTTTTAGCCATAGCTGTGTATAGAGCACTGCATTCTCAGTGCTTACTCTGTTTGTCCTGCCTGTGGTACTGCCCTGCAAACAGCTGGAGCCTAAAAAGAGAAAAGAAAGGGCAAATTAAGCAACTGGCAAAATGAGGGAATCCTGTATTACAATTATGCATTTATCTCTGTCACTGTTCCTTCGTTCTCTTAGTCTTCCACAAAAGCCCAACTGAGAGGTTTGTAGAAACCTAAAAGCAGCTTATTATAACTTGATATTGATACTCTTTCTAAAATTTTGGGAAGGGATAAAATAAGTTTACATTCATTTTGGGTTTGATTTCCAGATACTTTTGTCGGCATACAGGTGGTTTTTTTTTTTTGTTTTTAATTGGGGTAGTATAACTTTCTATCAGTGTTTGTGCAAATATATTAGTTTTCTACCTTACAAGCAGTGCTCCATGCTTTGTTGGTTTTGTTTTGGTGCAGTGCTCTTTGTTTCTAATTTTATGCTGCATGTAACTGCATTTTGGGGACTTGTACTTTTACAGATGGTGTACTGTTCCCTGACAGAATTCCAAAAAGCAGTATACCAGGCTGTGCTGAACACAGAGGATGTAAGCCTAGTATTAAGAGCAGGAGAGCCCTGCAGCTGCAACAGCGGCCGTATAAGGAAGAATTGTTGTTACAAAGTAAGAACTTTAATTGTCTGAAGTTTATAAAGTAGACTTTCTGGTTTGAGCAGGGGATAGGTGTTTCTCAATATGCTCTTGCTGACGAGGAGCTGCTTGAAGCGACTGCGTGGTCTTAAGTCATCTGTTTGTGAAATCTTGACTAGAAACATTGTGTTGTGCTGAAGTCAGGCACTTGAGGATTACAGCGTAACTGCTTTGCATGCCCTAAACAAAAGGTCATTATTAATATAGTATATTTGGAATGTGTTGTATTAAATACACCTGCCATGTGGTTGGTGTTGGAAAGGGTTTTACATTGGGACATCTTGTACTTGTCAGGTATGCGGTTACCATGCATACCATGCATGGTCAGTACAATAGCTGCAAATAAGAGACCTCCTGGTCCTAGCAGATTGTCTGAAATGTAGCTGTTTTGTAATTACAGTTGGATTGTGTCTTTCTTCGCTCCTAAAAACATGCTTTGATTTACTTTACTGAAGGGAGAGCTGTAAAAACAACTATCTTACAATGCAAGTAGAACGTTATTCACAAGGAACAGCTCTGCAGGTTTCTTCCTTCTTTGGACTTCTTTAACGCTGATAGATCTAGCTTTGTTTTTGTTTCTCCATATCTCTTAGTAGACTCAGAATGCCTTCTAAATATTTTCTCTTTCTTCTAAACTGTTTAGGTTCTTGTGTACTGTTTTTTTTCTTTTTTGTTTCCAAAGTAATGTAGTGTATTTAGTCTTACGCATCTTTATTTGAAAACAATCTATCATCCTGTTGAAATATGCTATGAAAACTAGCATTAGCTCTTTGCAGGCTTTAGTTATCATTGTTCTGTAGAAAAATGGTGCTGTTGAGCTTTGTTCACTCTATGCACACCTGTGGATACCTGTGTTGTTCTTATGGACAGTCTTACTCCAAAGTTAAACATGAAATTTAGTAACTTGAGAAGGAAAAGGAAACCAGTATTGATAAATCAGTCAATTATACCCAGAAAAATAGCTGTTGCTGCTATTCAGCTATTCAGTGTTCAAAGTTGTTTATGTTAATTGAGATGTTTATGAGACTCCACAGATTTTTGCAGTAAAGTTAGCAGTTGTAGGTTAAGAAATCATTCAAACAGCACTAGTTGGCTTTACATTTATTTAAATTGTAAAGTTGCTGTCTTTTTTCTTACCAAGGAATTCTTGGCTATTGTAACAATTTCTGTGTGTGTCATACTGTCTGAAATGTTTATCAAACAATTGGTTTTTTTTGTTTTTGTTGTTTGGAAAGCCGCTTCCTATTCATAGAATCATAATGTTGAGAAGAACATGCCTCATTTTTGCTAGAAATAAATCATTTTAAATCAATTTTTGTACTATTTGAATTCCTAATGCACTGAATCTTCTTGAAATAGTATTTTAGTGTATTTTGTATTTTTAGAAAAGTTTGTTTTTGAAAGCATTAGGGGTATTTGTTGATTTTGCTTGTTTTTTGTTTTGTTTTATAGATGAATTCCCATGGTGAAACAATTAAGTCACTGCAATTCAGTTACTTGACAATCCTACAGAAGGTTGCAAATCATGTTGCATTGCTGCAGACAGACAACACTAGCAAGCAGCAGGTTAGTTTTGGAAGTACTTAAAAAGTGAACCTTTGGAAAATGAGATGAAAGCCCTTGAATAAAAATTGCTGTTGGCTTCTCTTTCAGCCTTAACTTATTGAAATTCAGGTATTTTGCAAAAATATTTTTCTGTTCAGTGATTGAGAATATAGCCCTTTCTTAATAGATAAAAATATTAATGCATCTCTAATTTCTGTTGATGGGTATCTGAAAACGGGGTTTGCTTTAACAATGGAGAGCTTTAGGAGAAAGTCATTTTTAATGATTTTTAATAATCTCATTTTTGTTGCATTTCTGAGAAATGAGAAGTAGGTCATTGTGCAAATAAATAATACACAATGAGAATTTTTTTTTTTTTTTTTCTCCTCTGGAATTTTATATTCAGAGCAGATTTTCTCTAAATAATATGAGAAATGTTTTGGTAGAACAGGGAGAGAACAGTATTGATTTATCTTGTTTTCCTGGCAAGTAACCATTAAAAGGATTTTGGGAGGTTTTACTGCTAGGGCTCCAGGGTTGTAAACTGTAAATACCTAAATGTTTTCACTGATTTTTTTTTTTTTTCTGTATTGTATGTGTAGTTTTTACTGTAAAAACATTTCAGAGTGATTCTTGGTTAACAGATGAGGTATTTTGTGCCCTTCTGGAAAAGGAGACTTACAGTGTGTGGTTGCATTCTAGTTCTGAGTTACCCAGTTCTAGCAGTAAAGTTTTATTTGACTTTTGAGTAGTTAAAATCCATTTCTCTTATTGTTTTCTGTCAAATCAATTGAACTGTAGAAAAAGATTCCCAGAAATGCAGTTATGCCAGGGGGTCAAGAGAAATGCTGATACACAACTGCTGGGCTATGCAAATGTCAAGCCAACAGCTCTTGAGACTGACAGTTCTGGCCAGTTCTGTTGTAGTCTCTGCCAAGAGGAAGAAATTTTGACCATCTCTTAATTTGGTAGCTGGAATCCATTCTTCCAGATTGCAGTCTTTTCTCCTTTTCAAATGAGGCAAACCAAAACACACTGAAAATGTGTTTCCAGTGTTTCTGTGCTGACTGAATAAAAATAAATAAGCAATCTATTTGAATTATTTCAGCAGATTACTTGTTTCAGTTTGATGGTTTACTGTTACCCAGCGTAATTCTTATTTTTAATGCTTTTTGAAAATGTTGCTTTTCTTTCAGGAAACACATATCAAACGAGTTTGCAATGAGGTGTTTTCCAGTTTTCCAGATTTTATGAAGTTAAGCAAAGACGCAGCCTTTGAAACAATTTCAGATCCGAAGTACAGTGGAAAAATGAGGGTAAATATATTCTTCAGAGACAGAAATAAATATTACTAATAGTATCAGATCTGCTGTATTATATGGATGTAAGAAAATGCATGCCTAATAGTTTTTTTTGTTTTAATCATTCTGTTTACAGTGGTAGTCGCATTGCAGAGATAATCCGTTCTGAATCAGGATGCCATCCAGCAAAGACTAGAAAAGAGAAATTTCCTCTTGTCTTATCACTGTCTACTCAAGTAAAAAGTTGATTCCCCTCCTTTTTATAATCTCTTTTTAAATGATGGAAGACTGCAGTGAGGTCAACCCTGAGCCTTCTCTTCTCCAGTTTGAACAAACCCTGCTCCCACAGCCTGCCCTTATAGAGAGGTGCTCCAGTCCTTTGATCATCTTTGTGATCCTCCTCTGGATCCACTCCAACAGCTCCACTGACTTCATGTCCTGGAATCCCCAGGCCTGGATACCATTCTCTAGATGTGGCCTTTCAGGGACAGAATAGAGGGGGCAACCACCGCCCTGTCCCTACTGGCCACCCCTCTTTTGATGAAAGTCAGGATACTGTTGGCCTTCCAGGCTGCAAATGCATACTGCTGCCTTATATCCAGCTTTTCATTCATGAGGCCCTCAAGTCCTTCTTCAAAAGGCTCCTTTCGATTTCTCCCAGTCTGTACACTTATCTGGGATTACTCCAACCCAAGTACAAAACCTTGCACTTTACTATATTAAAGGTCATTAGGTTGATGCAGGCCCACCTTTTGACTCAGGTCCCTCTGGGTGGCTCCCTTCTAACATGTCAACTGCACCACTCTGCTTACTGTTATTGGCAGACTTGCTGAGGGTGCACTCAAGCCCGTCATCAAGGTCACTGATGAAGATGAAGAACACCAGTCCCAAGACAGATCCCTGGGGGAAACTGCTCATCACCAGCCCTCACCTCGACATGGTGCGATTCAGCACAACCCTCTGGTCTTCCGACCAATTCCTTATTCACCAAATAGTCTACCCCTCAAGTCCATATCTCTGCAATTTAGAGATGAGGATGTGGTGGGGAACCATGTCAGAGGCCTTGCACAAGGCTAGGTAGATGACATTGGTCACCTTCCCTCTGTCCGCCAGTGTAGTCACTCCATCATAGGCCACAAGACTGGTCAGGCATGAGCTTTCCTTGGTAAAACCATCCTGGCTTCCTCAGATCTGCTGCTCATCCCTTTCATGTCTTAACGTGTCTTCTGGGAGGATCTGTTCCATGACTTCCCAGGCACAGAGGTGAGGCTCACCGGCCTGTAGTTCCGCAGGTCCTTCTTCCTCCCTTTCTTGTAAATGAGAGTGATGTTTCTTTTTTTCCAGTCCCCAGGGACTTCATGTGACAGCCATGACTTTTCAAATATGATGGAGAGTGGCTCAGCAGCCGCATCAGCCAACTCCTTTACAGCCCTGGAATACATGTCATCCATAGACTTGTATACATTTGGTCTCATGAGGCAGTCTTAGAATTGCTCTGCCCTTTCAGCGAGGGTGGGATTTACCACCCCAGTTCCCACCTAGAGACCCAGGGATGCGAATGTCAGGGATGTGAGAAATACAACAATCATGGCTGCCAGCAAAGAATGAGGCGAAAAAAATCATTTAGTACCTCAGCCTTCTCCATATCCATTGTAGCCAGTTCTCCTTTCTTAGTTACCAAAGGAGGTATGCTCTTTTCAGTCTGCCTCTTCTGGCCAATGTGCCTATACAGTCCCTTCTTCTTATTTTTAACGTTCCTCACCAAGTTTGGTTCCATCTGTGCCTTGGCTTTCCTAATCCCCTCTCTACAAGTCCAGACAGTGTCCCTGTATTCTCCCCAGGTGACATGCCCTCGTTTCCACAGCTGGTACAATCTGTACTTTTCCCTTAGTTTGACCAGCAGGTCCTTGCCAAGCCATGCGAGTTTCCTGCCTCCCCTTTCCACTTTCTTATTCTAAGGGAAGGGGAGTAGCCAGCTTTCTTCCACTCCTTTGTCTCTAAGGACAGCTTCCCAGGAGATCTCATCCAGCAATTCCTTAAACAGCCTGAAGTTTGCTCTCCCAAAGTCCAGGGTCCTGATCCCACTCTTTGCCAGGCCTGCATTCCTTGAGATCACAAACTCAACCAGGGCATGGTTACTGCGGCCTAGGCTGTCTCGAATCTTAATGCCATTAATGTTCTTTTCTGCCAGGTCCAGCAGCACTTCACCTCGTCTGTCTAGTACTCGAACCAGAAAGTTATTGTCCACGGACACCAAGAGATTCCCAAATCTCTTGCAGCCCAGCAGATAACTGAGTAGTTGAAATCAGGACAGGTGCCTGTGAACATGATGCCTCCTGCAGCTGAAGGAAGAAGGCCCTGTCAGCAGGCTCCTCTTGATCTGGTAGCCTGTAGTGGACCTCTACCACCAGATGTGTTTTATTAGTCCTATCCCTAATTCTAAGTCACAGGCTCTCAACCTGCTTCTCACCATTTCTCAGAGGGAGCTCCTCACACTCCATCCAGTCTTTAATGTAACGTTGAGGGCAACTCTGCCCCCTTTCTTGCCTCACCTTCTAAAAAGGCGATACCCCCCACAGTGGTATTCCAGTTATGGGAGTAATCCCACCACATTTCTGTGTTAGCAACTAGATCATAATTTTCCAAGTACATCACTCATTCCAGCTCCTCCTTATTATTTCTCATGATGCGTGCATTGGTGTAAAGGCAATTCAGCTGGGCTTTCTGACGCACCACTTTTCTAGAGAGGCCCTTCCTCAAACCTCCGGAAGAAATCTGAAATTTTCCCCCACTGCTTCCCAGGGGGACATGAGAAGGTTTCAGGTGGGGTGTTGGTAACCTTACCTCACCTGAGCAGTCCCCATAAGATTCCTACAGAACAGTTCAGAGGTTTCCCCCAGCCATCTCCTGTCGTGACAGTAATCTCAACCTTTCTTCATAGGAGCAGTGCTCCAGCCCTTTGATCACCTTTCTGGCCCTTCTCTGGACCCATTCCAAAAGTTCCACATTTTTCTTGTTCTGGTGGCTCCAAACTTGGATACAGTACACCAGATGGAGCCTCACAAGGGCAGAGCAGGGGTGAATGATTACCTCCCTTGACCTGCTGGCCACCCCTTTTGATACAGTCCAGGATGCAGCTGGCCTTCCAAGCCGCAAGTGTACACTTCTCGTTCATGTCCAGCTTTTTGTCCACCAGGACACTCAAATTCTTCTTGGCAGCGCTACTCTTCAGTGAGTTCTTTTCCCAGCTTGGAGGCGTATCGGGGTTTGCCTTGACACAGCACCTAGCACTTGATCTTGTTGAACTTTGGTTCATATGGACCCACTTCTTCAGCTTCTCCAGGTTCCTTCAGGTGGCATTTCTTCCCTCTGTTGTATCAACTTCACCAGTCAGCTTAGTGTCATCAGCAAACTTGCTGATGGTGCACTTGATCTTGCTGTCTGTGTCATTGATAAAGATGTTGACAAGCACTGGTCCTGAAAGTGTACAAAGCTCATCTTTTATTGGTTGAACTAATTTTCATTATTTAGAAATCTGTGCTGTGGCTTTTGCATGCTTCACTTCCGCACTGTCATATGACATTTTCCTTAAGTAATTTTTGATATAGTAGCAAATAGTGCTAGCAAGCAAAAATACCTGAGTTAAGACAAGTTAATGTATTTGCTGAAACACTTAGTTTTCCTATGCATTCTGCCTGTGCTTGGTAAGAGAATAAAGTTGTTATACTAGGGGAAGTGCTTTTTGCTAAAAGTCAAGCTATAATTGCTTAAATGTAAATATGACAGTGGTGTATTGGTGTGTGTCCTACCATGTGCTGTTGCTCTAATCATTCTGTTTTGCAAGCTGTAGCATTAGCGATGTGGCATCCTTGGTCTGCCATTTCTGAATTTGAGGTTATACCTGCAGTCTGGAAAAAAAGAGTCACTGTAATTTAAATATAGAGATACAAGCATATGATTATATGATTCTAGTATGTTCTAATTATTGTGGAAGATAGATACTAGATTGAAGTGACCTGAGATTCAGCTATTTTTGTGGCATTATAAGCTCATTTTCAATCAGACTGCAGAACATACTTTTAATAAGACTTTCGTGTTTTCTATTGCGAGGTGAATTTCAAGCACAGATTTTTAAGTTGAAATAGTTGAGTATGTGAGAATGGAAGTAAAGGGAGTGAGCTGCTTTGTTTGGAAACCACTGTTTTCCCATAATGAAGTACTAAGTGCAAGAGCAAGTGACTGTTGCAGTTAGCTCTAATGGTCATTTGCCCTCAAAAAAGTATCAAAGACTATTTAGAAAAATAATAATAATAATAAAAAAAAAATTAAGGCATATGAAACAAAATGTATTTTTAAAGCCTGCAGTAATTCTCATGACTACTGTATCTGATTATTTCTATAGTTTTGCTGAAATTGTGGGTAGGCGTGGCTCTGTATTTTCTCTAAGTGCAAAGGGTTTCTAAATGACGAAACACTTAAAGTAGTTGTTTATAAAAACAGCATGTATAGTGTTTCCACAGACATAGAATGAGAATGGGAGCAGGGAGGGATGTATGTCTCACCAATTATTTTAAGACAAGTTCCACAAAGTTCTGACCTCAGATGTAGTACAGAAAACTTAAACAGACCTTCCTGTTTTCAGGGGATTTGTGCACATTTGTTAAATGCAAATGCTCGTAACCTGAACTGCACCTGAAGTGCTGTCCCTCTTTGCTCAGGAGACCAGCTCTCCTATTGGCAGTCTCTGAGACCATAGGTTTAAACATGGTCTCCACCTGATAGTGGGCTTGCCCCAAGAAAGCTGTGGCAACCCAGACAGAGGGGCTGCCCAGAAATGTGGCTGTTCAGGCCTCTGGCTGCAGGGAGTGCTTGAGCCTGCTGCTGCTGAGGGAGGGTGGCAGGAATTCCACCTGCATTAGCTGTGAGCAGGTGGAAGAGCTGCTTAGCCTGGTGGTGAACATGAGGGAGGAGGTGGAGAGAGACTAAGAACCATCTGGGAGTGTGAGCAGGAGACTGACTGGTGGAGTGACTCACTGGTGTGTGGAGCAAAAGGTGCAAGGGAGGTACCCCCTGAAAGTGATGGACCCCCTGCCTGGTTGCAGTCGGGTTGAGCTGACAGACTACAAGGGTTGGAAGAAAGTCCCATCTGAGTGCCAAGAATGCACCCCCAGCCTGCCTACCCTGCTTCCCCAGGTTCCCCTAAGCAGTTTTGGGGAGCTGGAAATTGAAGGGGAGGTGAGTGACGAGGTGAGGGAGGATCTGCCTGAGAGGGGGCCTAGGGCAAGGTGGTCATCCCCATGTCTTGAGGCTGCTTCTGACAGGAGGGTAATTGTGGTAAGTGATTACCTTCTCAGAGGAACAGAGGGCTCCATTTGCAGACCCAACCCGACCTGTAAGGAGGTGTGCTGCCTCCCTGGGGCCTGGGTCAGCAATATCACCACAAAACACCCAGGTCTGGTTTGCTCCTCTGTTAACTACCCATTCAGGCAGGCAGTGATGAAGTCACTCAGGGAAGCCTGTGAACTATCAAGAGGTTTCAGGGGTTTAGGATGGTTGGTTGAGGGAGTGGGAGTGTGAGTGGTATTTTTGTATCTCCCGTTTGGGAGTGGTGAGGGATACAGAGTGGGCTGGGAAACCACAGGCTTTGATTAAGTGGCTGAAAGGCTGGATCTGCCACAGGAACTTTCGGTTCTTTGACCATGGGGCAGTTTACTCAGCTCTTGCGAGGCTCCATCTGGAGTTCTGTGCCCAGGCCTGGGGCCCCAGCACAAGAAAGGTGTAAAGCTCTTGGAACGGGTCCAGAGAGGGCCACTAAGATGATCAGAAGGCTGTGAAGAAAGGTTGAGGGAACTGGGCTAGTTTAGCTTGGAGAAGAAAAGGTTCCAGGGAGACCTCATCATGGCCTTCCAGTATTTGGAGGGAGCACGTAAACGGGAGGGAGTACAAGTGTACTGAGGGTGGATAGTGATATGTCAAGGGGAAATGGTTTTGAACTACGACAGGGGAGGTTTAGGAGGTTTAGGTATTAGGAGGAAGTTTTTCACAGAGAGGGTGGTGTCGCACTGGAACAGTGTAGATGTTGTGGATGCCCCATCCCAGGAGGCATTCAGGGCCAGGCTAGGTGTGGGTTTGGGCAGCCTGGTCTAGTGGTTGGCAACCCTGCACATAGCAGGGGGGTTGAAAATTGATGATCGCTGTGGATCTTTTCAACCTAGGCCATTCTATGATTCTATGAAGAAGGACGGGTTCTCCTGGAAGGAGTCCAGCAGAGGGCCACAAAGATGATACAGGGCCTGGGGCACCTCTCTTGCGAGGACAGGCTGAGTGACCTAGGTCTGTGACAGAGAATGTGATTATGTGACCTAAGGTGTGGGAGGCAGAGGGATGAGGCCACATGCCCATTTAGTGGTGCATGGCGATAAGACAAGGGGAATCAACCATAAACAGGCATAGGATGTTCTGCATAAATGAGCACTTCTTCATGGTAAGGGTGATGGAGCACTGGAACAGACTGCCCAGAGAGGTCCTGGATTCTCCTTCTCTGGGGACATTCAAGGCCTGGTCACCAACGTGTGGAACCTGGTCTAGGGAGCCTGCTTTGGCTGGGGAGTTGGACTGGATGATCTCTAGGTGTTCCTTCCGGACTCTACTATTCCATGATTCTCTGATGCTGGTGTAGCTGGACATAAACAGCATTTTGTTGCAGTCTGTCTGCTGATAGAAACAGTTTGTGAGTTTTTTTGTTAGGGGCTACTTCGTTGCAGTGGGATTTCAGTGGAGACTACTGAAAAATGAGTACATGCATCAACTCTGTTACCTTAAATATTTGTTAATCTAAAAAAATCATTGTTACACCTCTGTTTGGCTTTGCAAATAGTTAGCTAATGTATCTTGTTTAAATGTTGTAGAAATGAGTGACTGTGCATGAATGACCTGTAGGTGAAATGTCTTCATTTGCATTCTGTGGTTCATTTACAGGTCCTTCAGCAACTTCTAAATCACTTCCGGAAAAAAAAGGATAAAGTTCTTCTCTTCTCCTTTTCCACGAAGGTGAGCTCCTTATGGCTTTTCTCAGTTGACCACTGCAGTGAGTTCTGAAGTGTAAAGCACTAAGGACATAAACAGTTGCCAGTCATGTTTCCCTTCTGTGGGAAGTGATGATGGGAAGAAAAGTGTGCATTACTCCAGAAGCATGTTGAAACCTTATGTTATCTCGTAATGAAAATAGTAGTAGTAAAACAGATGTAATGCTCTGCTTCCCTCTGTAGAGCTTTTTATGGTTGTTTTAGTACTATATGGCTCATACCAAATTCACTTGATGCATCTTCACTTAGAGCAGTGTCACTGCAGATTATGACAGAAGAATACAATTGTTACATTAGCACTGCAAAGCAGCAACATTTCCTTAAATCTCAGCCTTGAGATTACAGAGCCATATCAGTTTGTTCAAGCCTTAATGCTGTTTAAAAGGAGCTGGATTGAGACATGCGATGAGATTTTCTTTTTGTGGAATAGTGTGTTTCCTGAAGTGAAACAACCTATAACATAGATTTCTTTAGCTAAATGATAGTACTATTTTATTATTAGATTATTAGAATACTGGAATGACAATTCTGAATCATTTTGTGGCTTGAAGGAAGATGGCAGTATTTAGATGATTTAAGCTGTAGTTCAGTGTTCAAGACTAGTCTGACTGCTGGTTACTTGTTTCTTTTACTCCATCCTTATGAACTCTTGCTTTGCATACCATTTGTTTTCTGTGTGTTGGCTCTGCTGCTTGTTTACTATACTTAAGTCACTTTAACTTGCTAACACAGTAGGAAACTGTTTTAAGTTGCTGCCAACATATTTAGGTGAACTGATTCAGCATCACTTAGAGGTAGGGTGAGCAGTCAGGGCTAGAGAATGAGACCATGGCAGACCAGTGTTAATCACCTTAGAGTGCTATAAAATCACAACAGTAGAGAGTCAAGGAGGTTGATACTGAGATGGACGAGATTTGCTCTGACTTTTAGTTCTTTATTTATTAGAAAATACATTTAAGAAACATACCTCCAATTACTACATTTAATTGAAAAGACACCAATAAGTACGTCATTTCTTTTTTTTCCACCCAGTTGCTGGATGTGCTGGAGCAATACTGTATGGCATCTGGGCTAGATTTCCGAAGACTTGATGGAAACACAAAATCAGAAGATAGGATCAGAATTGTAAGAGAGTTCAACAGAGTTCAAGAAATTAACATATGTCTTGTATCTACAATGTAAGAAGACTTAACATGTAATCCTTGTGTTTCCCTCTGCCTTTCTGTTACATAGAAAATTGGGTGCTCTTCATTTTACTTCATGATCTTGTGGGGGATTACTTTTTTTGAGAGGGTCAATTGTTTTCTTCTCTGCAGGCAAACATGAGCCCACTACTGTGAACTGAGGCATTTTAAATTTCTAGAGACTTCTACCCTTTCCATCTCCTCTGCTGGTTAAGATCTGAAACAAGCATATAGTCCGAATCACAGTTCCAAATTTCCATTGCTGTGGGAGTTAGAAAACACTTACTCAAATCGTGTTTCACCAAAGACTTACTTTATTGTAGACAGTCTCACTTTATTGTACAGTACTTGTAGAATGAGTGAGTATAAATGTGTGGTGGCTTCAAATTGAAAGCTAGCTAAACTCCACTATGCCACACTCTCACTCCTCCCCCTTCACAAGAATAGGGAGAAGGTAATGCAGGCAAAAAAAAAAAAAAAGGATCACAAGTTGGGATAAAGGTAGCTTAATTAGATGAAAAAAAAATGCCAACAAACAGAAACCAAGCAACTGTTTGAGGTGAGGATAGTTTAATTAAAGGAAAAGAAGAAGGAAGGAAAAAAAAAAAAGTGCTGTGGGAGAAAACATTTATTCTCTACTTTCTATCCGCAAGTGTTGCATGGCTGCATCTTGGGAATTAGATTGTGAATCCCATAGCAATTGCTCAGGAGGGAAGATGTTTTCATAAGAAGAACCCCCCCCCTTTTCTCCTTCCCCTTTCCCTCTTTTTACTGCTAAGCATGTCATCAGCAAGGGCATATCCCTTTGGTGAGTTTAGATCAGCTGCCTTGGCAATGCTTTCTTTCCCCCTTTTGCTCATCCCCAGCCTTCTGGCTTTCATGGGGTGGGAGGGTTGCTAACATTATCTTGAGGCAGTGCCAGCGCTGTCCAGCAATGACTAAAACATTGGTGCAGTGTTATTATTGTTCTGACTAGGGGTGTGTAGCAGAGCCCCATATAGAATACTGTAGGGAAAGTTCACTCCATGCTAGTGAGGCTGTCCTGGTTTTATCAGTATTCGATTTCATGACATCATGCAACAGGCTGTGGGGTGCAGAGACAGAGTGCACTGCAGAGATGTACTTCCTAGTTTCATTAGCAGTCTCATGTGAGTTCTGACTCTCCAAGAGGAAGATCCACTGAGATGTACCACACGATTTCCAATTCCAGGTGGTGGGGAGGAGGAGCTCTCTCTTCTTTTCTGGAAGGCCAGCAGTGAAGGCCTCCTGATAAAGATTTGGACTGACTATCTCTCTCTCTTTTCCCATTTATTTTTGGTTTGCTTGATTTATTATTCTTAATTATTCTGTATTATCTCATATTCATTTTAATAAATTAGTTTCTCCTATGTCAGACAGATTTTTTTACTCTTTGTTCCCCCTCTTCTCCCAGGCAGAGAGAGGGTTGTCACATGATTAACTCTTCAAAACCACAACATAGACCAAAAACCATATGAAATGCTATATAGAATTTAAAAATTATGTCATAATGTTGCTGTAAGTTATTAATCAGGCTAATTAACATATCCCTGTCAAAAATACTTCGCACAACAGATTTTCTGGTAGAAATGTTTTTACCCATTGGTAATTGTAGATTTATGATAGATAAGAATTCCTCTTTGACACAGAGCAGTATGTTCTACTAAAATTAATGAAACTATGATCACAGGTATTTGATTTTATAATTTATTGGTTTGTTATTCTTGTTACCTCCATATTTCATCTCATATTAAGTCAAGTACCAGGCAAAGGTATAAAGGGAACCGAGATAAACTTATGTCTTCCTGCACAGGAAGAATGTGAGTGGAACTCTGTGAAACATGCAGTCATGTGTTTATCTATACTGTTATTTCTGTCCTTTGATGAAAGCATGTGTGTTGGGAGTTATGTGGAAAGGTCCACACTAACCCCATTTAAATGAAGTCAGACATGATCTTAACAAAAACAGTACAAGCACATCTTGGAACTGTCTTTGGATACTCTCTGAAGCATGCAAGTAGGGTTGTGAGGTGATTTGTGGTGATGGTCATGCAACTTTGCTTATAACCTCACTCAGCTGCAGATTATGGCCATCAGCTTCCCTAAGACCTTGGTGAATTCCTCTTTGTCCCTGAAGGCAGCGAGGAATTACTGCATCTGTACATTAGAAGACTCACTGGATTTTCCGTTTTGGAATATTGAATTTATATGGCATACATAGAAGTGTTGAAAGATAAAATCTGTATAAAACTAAATATCTTACTTAGTTATTTTTATAGTGAGTGTGTTTTACTTGCACTAGAGCTTTTCACTGAAATTTAATTAGTATTTTAGCTCCAAATACTGCTTTGTGCGTGTGTGTGTGTGTGTGTGTGTGTGTGTGTGTGTGTGTGTGTGAAAGTGTTCAGAAAACTATGTTGACTTATTCGTCAGTCTGACTGCAGAGTTGGCTTGGTAGGTGGGAGTCTGAATTCTGCACTCACTAAAAAAGAAGTACACCAAAATTCCAAAACACAGTAAGTTATTTGGAAAAAACACAAATGTTTTTATTCAACATTTAAAACCAGGAATGCTAGTTTTCCAGAAACCTCCATTAATATTGTCAGGTTTCTATATCTTCTTTCCAGATTTTATTAACACTACACTAAAGCACACGTGGTAGGTATAAGCCACAACTGTATTTGCATTAAAAAAATATATATTCCATGAAAGCTAGGAGATAGTGGGGCTCTATTCTGTCTTGGTTTCTGTCTCCGTTCATTCACTTCCTTGTAAACTTTACCTCTCCCACTGTTTTAAATAAGAAGAATATAAAGTAATCTATTAAAAACAGTTGCTTGGTAAATTAAATTGAGTTGGCTTTCTCAGTTTTGCCATATGTAACTGAGAAAGTAGCACTTATGAAATTAGTGCCACCTATGACAGTGTAAGGAGTTGGTGTAGAAATTAAATACTATTATTTAGCATGTAATTGTAGAAGAGCTTTTGTCTTTTTGTAGGAATGTGGATTTTTTTTAATACTGGTTGACCCAGTACAAAAGAATTTACAGTATTTGCAACTGGAAAGTGGTATTTTCTTCACCATGGTTTCTATCAAATGGTACAGCTATGTGCATGCAAATCAAGTAATTGGACAGTTTTGTTGGATTCATCAAGGGCATAAGTACTTAACTGAGTTTAAGCATATGCTCAAATTCTTTGCTGTCTTGCTGGCTCTACCTATAAGCATGCTGCAGGCATTGAATATTTGAATATGATGTAACTAGTACCTTTGCAACTCTCACCCCACAGTAGTAAATTTTCTTAAATGACTTTTTAATGACTTGCACAAGAACTGCTCATATGCAACTGTGTGAACAACTGTGTTTTCAACAGTTGTTTTAATACTGTACAAATAAACTGTCACAAGTCTATTTTTCTACATGCAACTCATTAAAATGGTCATAATGTAGAGAAAGATATATGGTGCTATTTTCAAAACTGTGTGCTGGGATTAAAGGAAATAAAATGTAATGCAGACTCTTAAGTCCCTCTTAATTTAAACTATACTTATATGTCATGGGTCTATAATGTTAACTGACTTTAAAATGATTATGAGTTTCAGTATTCTTTACTGTAGTGGAGGTAATGGCAGTTGGTTGTGACATGCTAAGTCATGTAGTTCACAGTCATCTTGCTACTTGGGTGAGAAGTTGGCATTTTACAACAGTGCTTGTTTGTTATCTCGCCATTAACACAAAGCTGTACCCCGCTATTTTTGTGCTGTTCTATTATGTCAGGGAAGAATATGCTTGTATGTATATGATATACTAAAAAAACACTTTTTTTGTTTATTTTTGTATCATTTTTATGTTACTAGGGCTGGTGGATTGGGTCTTAATTTTGTTGGTGCCAATGTTGTTATACTGTTTGATCCAACGTGGAACCCAGCAAATGATCTTCAAGCTATCGACAGGTATGTTCTCAAAATGCATAACTTGGTCTGTGTTCTTTTCTTCTGTTTTGTTTATGTAACCTGGTTGTCCAACTAAGATTTTCTTAAAGGAAGGTCTGATTATCCAGTTCATTTTTTTAGCTTTGATATTCTTGTTTTTAACTCTGAATTTTACCTTATTTTCTGTTTTATTTTTATGACACCTTTATAGTGCCATAACATTTTATAGTTATTGTAACTTTCTGTGATCTCTTAAGAACAAGTGTGTGTGTATAGCCAGATGACATTTTTCCTTTGTTTTTCAGAGCAAGTACATTGTAGTTGACCCCAGTTTGAGTGATGTTATGAATTCCAGATTCCTTTAAGAAAAACATTTGTTTATTTTTTTACCTCATCCCTGTGGAGACGAGTCTTTTACCAGCATTCCCTTCCATGTCTGAAATTATGCCATTCTGGAATATTTCTAGGAATCTGCATGTTTTCAGGCTCTGACTACAAGCTATTCCCTAGGAGTTCGATACAAACATTTGAATTGCTGAAGTAAAAGAATATTGACAGCCTTCAAAATTCAGTAGATCTAAATTTTTTTTATGAGCAGAAATGAACTTGTTTATGTTGTCCCATCTAATTATATAATTCTGCTTTCAAGTTTTATAATCTCTGAGAAGAGACATTTACATGCACTTATATATCAGAAATAATTGCTATTAAAAGACACTGTCTTTAAAGAGTAAGATCACATAGCCATAAAATGATTTGTCCTCTCATGAATTTTTAAAAATGAGGTTTTGAATATAATCTATTAGAAGTCTCAGAATTCACTATTCAGATACTCTACTGCCTGTTTGTTGGTTGTTTTTATAGTGTTGCAACTTGCAAAGTGCTTTTCAAGAAAGAACAGACTGCTGCAAGTAATCCATGATATAACTTGTATATATAATGCAAATGCAGTAATATCTTGTGCAAGACCAGATGCAGATGGAGGAAAAAAAAAAAGACCCTGAAGAAATACTGGAGGTTTTCTCAATAGACAAGCATTGTGATACAAGACATGAAACCCTTTGCAACTAGATAACTAGATAGACCTGAGAAGAAGAACAGAAAACTAAAGAAAAAAGGAAAAGAGAATGAAATACTGGGAAAATGTGGAGGAGAAGAAAAAAAGCATAAGGATATATATTTTTTTTAAATGATAAATGATTTAGAGTATTCCTGTTTTGTTGTAATGGTGATTCTTATTTTACTACCATAGAAGTTCTTTGTTCTTTACTAATTAAAAAAAAAGATCTATTTTTTAATAATCCACTTCTTTGTAATAATCCATTTAATCCATTTTTAATAATCCTTTTTTTTTTTTTTTATAATCCACTTTTTCTGCAGAGCTTACAGGATTGGTCAATGCAGAGATGTTAAAGTGTTTAGACTGATATCCTTGGGAACTGTGGAGGAGATGATGTACTTACGGCAAGTTTACAAGCAGGTAAAGTTCAGAAACTATTCAAATCAGTATTTAGTATTGAGGAAAGATAAGTAGTCAAGATACAGAGCGTTGTTAGTACTTTCTATAGTAGATTTCTGATACAAGATAAGTGAGGTATAAGACTGTAAAGATATCTTTACTATTCTTATAATATAAAACCAAGCATGTTCATACTCTACCACTGTCTATTGTATCAACATGTGCCAGGGAAATGAAAGCAAAATATCCTTTCTATGGAATTTCTGCCTTCTTCAACTGAGGATGCATATATGAAACGGATGCCAGGAAATTCTAATGTATGACTGGAATAAACACTTCTGAAATCTCTTGTGTTGCTCTGTTTTAGCAACTTCACTGTGCAGTGGTTGGAAGTGAAAATGCTAAGCGATATTTCGAGGCAGTGCAAGGATCAAAGGAGCATCAAGGAGAGCTTTTCGGCATCCATAACCTTTTCAAACTTAGGACTCATGGGTCTTGTCTTACTAAAGACATCCTGGAGGTGTGAAGTCTTTCACTTCTGCTTTTCAGTATTTGTTTTATGTTATTTCTTTCCATCTGAAGAATTTTGTCATAATTTCAAATGGAAGCACTTTATAGAACAGAATGGTGAAACTTAAGCAGTAATTGTCTGTGTAGTGCCTTACACAAAATAGACCTCCTAATTTCTCTCTGATTTATGCCAGAAAAACTTCTCTGTGTGAAACAAACAATAAAAACTTCATGCATGGAGAAGTTTTATTCATCAGCTGACCTTTTAAGCAACAATTCCCATTGTAAAATATTGTTATATTTAAGCAAAAACTGCTTAATAAAATATATTTTATAAGGCTTTATTATAAAGAAAAAAGTACAGGAAGGAAGTGTACAACTGAGACTGTGTTTTAAAAAGACTATTGGCTCAGTTGTAGTACAAATTCAATTTAAGTATGTGTATTACATATACTTCTTTCTATTCTGTATCTTTGTTGCAACAAAGTTTCTTCTTGGAATTTTATTCTAGCCTTTTTTCTATCCTTCCCCTTACATTGTTCAGTTCCTATACTATGAGGTTGCTCTGAAAGTAATGCCTCCTATGTTACTTTGTTGGCTCATGATATCAGAGATGGATGTTGGTGTTGTGAGAGAAGCCAAACCTTCCCACCAATAGTTTGTTACATTTTTTTGCCTTGTGGTAGATTGCAGCAAAGGGGAAGTCTGACAGAATGGTGATGTCTGATGTGGAAATGCATATGGAGTAAAACTGAATTCCTCTGTGGGGAAAAAATGGCATCCATTAACCTTTATTGACACTTGCTGAATGTTTATGGAGACCAAACATGCAAGCACAGTGAGGTAGTGAGTAGTGTATTTCAGCAACAATGCCAGTGGTTGCCTCTGCTGGTGCAGATTTTTACATGCATAGCATGCAGGCTCCTGTGCATTGTTGGCAAAAATGCATAGCTAATGGTAGTACCTATGTTGGAAAATAGTGTTTTGTAGATGAGAATTTGCTGCTCTATCAGATCGTATTATTGTGTTCTTTATTATAGTTTCCATGGAAATAAATAGAAGGCATTACTTTCAAAGTGATGTACATAGGAGGCTGGAGAGAAGCTTGGGTATGAATAATGTGCAATAGCAGTACAAGCATACCATACAAGGCAGAAGAGTAATATGAAGACATGAAAAGATGTGATTTGGGGATATTTAGCTCAAATATTATCTAAATAAAATATGAATTATGATATGGCATCTAATATGACCATTGTAGCAGGTGTTCCGCTGTGGAAAAAAGGTGTAAAAACAGTGCATGCATAAGATGCATTTATGCAGTATGTAAGTTGTCCTGCAGGTTATGGGTTGGGTTAAAACAGCAGAAAATTTATTGTCAAAATACAAAATCTTTTCTGAGGTTTGGTGATTGTACTTTTGATACTTATACCTCTGTAGTAAAAATTTATATATATATATAAAAAATATATATATATAAAAATATAAAAATATATATATTTATTTATTATTTTTATTTTATTTTATTTTATTTTGCTAGGCTTGCCTTCATTAACTTGAACAGGTACTGTTTTAGTTATTTATGTATTTTTTTATTCTTTTAGAGGGAAGGACAAGTAGAAGCTGGAGTCATGACAGTGACTACTTGGCTAAAAGAAGAACCTCCTCAGGGCAGTTCAGAAAATGTGAGATACTTTGTGGGATACAAAGCGGAGCATGAAAGTCTGTAGTCTAGCAGTGGCAGATGTTTGTAGTATATTGTTAGGCTGGTAATGCTTTTGACTGAGACTGCAGTTGCCATGTTTTATCGTCTGCTTGCCCATTGTTTTACTTATTGTGAAGCGTTAAATAATGCCTCACTTTTCTGCATTTAAAATTGTGTATTCTTAACATCTGTCATTACAGTATTCTGTGACCTTTACAATATATACAATACATCATTCTTAATGAAGGTTTCGCTAATATACTATTGCAGAGCAACATTATTGACTGAATAATTGCTCAGTAGTGTCTTAAAACCTGATACAATGTAAAAGCGTTTTGACCAAGAAGTTATTTGAGAATCTTGCACGTACTGTTTTTTGGAAGATTTTTGGTTACTTAATTAAGGGGGGAGTGCAGTTGATGTATGGTCATGGCCTTGAAATGGTCTGGTTATAAACATAAACTTTTTTATTGTATGTCAAATACTTCCTTGTAAGCAAGGTTATATTGATTTTAATTTGTAAAACTTCTCTGCATGGACAGAAGTTTGTATTTCCATTTGTCGTATTTTTTTGTCACAGAAGTACACGGTTTTGGAGCTGTATTTTCAGTGTCTTAAGGTTGCCTCAGGGTAATTTTTGTTAAATTAAAATTTTGTTTTAAATACTTGTAGCTCTTTTAGAATGTTAGCAACCGTATACAAAGAGGTTTGCCATTGCGCTCTGATGCTTTTTTAATGAATATCTTTGCACAGTATTAGTGCGTGTGTCACTTTTCAAACTTTTAAAAGATGAAAAGATGCTACAAGCTTTGGAAAAAAAAATTATGGTGTGGATTATGAAAACGAAGGTTGTTTTAGCAGTCAGAAGCATACCTTGTCTGAAAAGATAATTTTTTATTGTTATCTTCATTATTTTTCTGCTTAAGACTTTGATCTGCCAAACTTTCCAGTATCTACCTGGTGTAAATAATTGTTTTTTTTGTTTGTTTTTTTTTTAAAGTGTGAACAACCAGACTATGGAGGAGATAGAGGTCCTTCAAGCACTAAAGTGCAGTTAGAGAGAGAAGAAACTGATCTTCATGATTATTTTAGTGATGATGATATTCCGGAAATTTCCATGAAAAAAACTAACAGAAAGAAGCCTTGCAGCGCAAATAATTTAATGGTAGCAAAGAGACAGCTTTCCTTAGTGCAGTGTGGATTCTCTAACTTGCTGCAGAGAGAAACTGAAGCTATCAAAAGAAGTGGTAATAATGACTCTCACCATTCAGGTTCTGATGGTCAGGCTATAAGAACATGTGTCAACAGCAAATGTGATGGTGTTCAGAAATATGAAAGCTATGTGCATATTTTGGAGCACAGGAAAACTGTTCCATTACCAAATGAAGCTGATAAACAAGACATGCATAGAGCAGATTGTCTTGTTTTATCAGACTCTGAAGAAGTGGACATAGAAAATGAGGATCTATGCATTTCAAAGCAAAGTGATGTAGTAATGGAAACTGAAAGCAGTTCTGAAGAAAATTGTGATGTTGTCATTCCTACCCAATTTCCAGCAAGCCACCAAGCAATGCATACTAAAAAAATTGAAATACAGATGGCAGAATCTGAAAATTGTGAAGAGTCACTAAAAGAAAAAAATGAGTTTGTACGTAAGGAAGAATGTAGGCAATTTGGATTCCATAGTACTGAATCAAATTTCAGCAAAATTATGTCTTTTAAAAACATGAAAAACAGCACAAGGGGTTTGAAAGGTGCAAGCGACATAAGCGATGAGTCTGATGATATTGAAATTCCCTGTCACTCCGAGTCAGCAAAGTTAAGAACATTCAGCTTCATGAAAGGGAAACAAAGGCATGCGCATAGCAATGCACTAGGCAGATTCTCAAAATCTCTGCCTCAAGGGAAGAAGCCTTGGAGGAAAGAAAGAGGAAGTGATTCTCAGAATATAGATGAATTTTCATCCTCTGAAGATAACTTACAGGTTGAAAAGATTGATACCCAAGAAAAAAGCTGGAAGTGTAAAAGTCAGAGATGCAGAGTACAGGTCAGATCTAAAATGCTCCATCCTATTCAGGATAGGATGCGCTCTATTGCACAGATGAAGTCTAGCAATTATGCTGTGCACAGAAGTTCTTCACATAGCGTTCAGTTTGACCATCAGAATCAAAATGTGGAATCAATGGACAGATATTTAGGTAACTAGTCATTTAACTTTCTTGGTTTTTTTTAATCTTAAATAGTAGTGTCTCTGCAGATTTTAAGTTCTTCCTTCTATATATCATTTTGTTAAAATACACTAATAAATGCACTGTTAACTTACATAATAATGTCTCTATTGCTCTTTTTACTGTTAGCCTAACTATTCTATCTTCCAAGGAAATGGTCTTCTCTGTAATATTTTGTTGAATGTTTACTTATCTGTTGAAAGATGCTAAGATAGATGTTTAATTAAGCATTCACAAATTTAAATACTTAAACTGTAAAAGTCTGTACTGGGATGGTATGGATTTTTTATTTTCCTAAATTTTTATTTTTATGTGACTTGAGAGTTTGAAATACCATGTGGAAGATTTCATTTGATTAGTGACTTATCTTTGAACACAACTATTGCAGTCATTAAACAATGGATGCTTTGAAATTTATTCTTTCTCTATCTGAAGAAGCCCCATAATGAAATGACAGCAGCAGCATTAAACTATCTGGAAAGATTGTTCTTAATTTAAGAGAGCTGAGAAACCTAGTGTTGAATGAAATTGCAACAAAAGTTACAAGTTTCAAATAAAAATTATTAATGATTAATTAATTGCAGTATCTTTCTTGAGTGTAACTGTGTATCTTGAGAGTTTTGGAATAACCAAAATCTTTGATCTTTTTCATGTGGTGTATCAGATGGGGTTCAAGAAGTGGCGTATATGCACTCAAATCAGAATGTGGTTGGATCAAGCAAGGCTGAGAATCACTTGAGCCGGTGGGCAATGCGAGATGTATTTGAGTTGAAGCAGTTTTCCCAGCTCCCCGCTAATATAGCAGTCTGTAGTGCCAAGGTAAAGATGCATGTTTGGGAAATGTTTTCGTTCTATTTGTATCCTCATTTTTCATCATAAAAAGCTCTAACAAACTTGCTTTTCTGTTTATGACCACCATGAATGCTCAATGTCACTGGGCTTGGAGGAGGCTCAAATAATGGTCCATAAATTACCTCTGTAGGTTTTTTGTTTTGTTTTGTTTTTCACATCAATCAGCTCTAAAAGAGTTAGGAATTGTGCAGCATAGCACCCTCTGTGTGATTTTTGTGAGAGTAGTGGTAGGAGTAAAGACTGAGTATTTGTAATCAGATCAAATCACACCATCTTGGTGTGATTTGAAACTTAAAAATCTTCAGTTTTACCTGGACCTAGTAAACAAAAATTCCACTTTCCACAGCACATCTGGGGATCTCTGTGGCATAGAAAGTCAAACATAAGTCAGATTGAAGCTTTTCTTTTTTTTTAGGCTGGAAACATGGTTGCTATAATGTGTTAAATTAATGGTCATGATTGTCCTTAATGTCTGAAACATAAAACTAGAGTTCAGTGGGAGTACTCTCTTGCAGCAAAATATGTATTTGCTTTTCATTGGTCACGCATTTTGTTTAATTACATGTGGAATACATAAAGTCTGGAACAAATTCAGGTATAGTTTGTATGGTTCTGTTCTTATTATATAATAGTTTTAATCTACTCTAATTATCGGACACTTTACTGTTGTTTGCCTTGTGAAAAATATTTGCAGTGTTCTGGGCTGATTCACAAGTTAAACCACAGGCGTAGAATGAGTAATTGGTGGATATGGAATTCAGTCTTTACAAACATTCTGACAATCACTATAGAAATGACAGACTTTGTCATTTAGGGTGTTGAACATCTGCAGTGGCTAGAAGAGTTTCTTCCAGTGTTGCTGATGTACTGTAATTAGTTGAGCCATTAGCAGGGATTTTTACACTGGGAAGACCAGACCAGCCAATAAAAGTGAAGCCTCTTCAATTCTAGCACATTTGCATTAGAATGTCCTTTCTTAACAGAAAAGCAGGTCAAGAATACTCGGGAATACTGTGGAAAGATGCTTACTTAATGACAGTGGCTGGCAACATAAATAAAATTCAATATAGATAACTTAATACTTTTAAGGGACTGCTTTGTGCAAGTGTCTATTGATTTATATATCTCCAAAAGTATTTTGTGGGAGTTCAGTTGTGTCGTTTGTGTAACTTACATTCTATCTTCTAAGGTTTGTATGACTTACAAGTATCACAAATTAATTTATTTTAATTAACTTGTCAATCAGTTTAAGGCATTTTGGAAGCAAAAGTAACAGCTATTCTCTTGGAGACCAAATTAGGCAAGAAAAAAAAAACATGAGTAATTATGGAAAAGTCTCCCTCTTGATTTCATTCGCTTTTCTTACTTTGACATAGAGGCATTACTCTAGAAATACTCCCTAAATCACTGCCTTTTCTTAAATGTGAATCTTGGAATTCCTTGTTCTCTGCTTTGAGAAAGAGCCATTACAGACTCATAGAAATCTTTGAAAAACTATCTACCTAAAAAGCTACTGCTAATATTTTTCTTTCTTCATTATTTTAATTTCAGAAGATGTTCTCTGAAAAACATTCCTTTGAGAGAAACATCAATGTTTTTGTTTCAGCCATTATCATTGTTCACTTGTTTCTCATCGGTTTAAGGCAGAAGACATCTGAGCAACTAATAGTTTTGTCCTTTAAAAAGTGCTGAATTCAAGTTGAATTTTTTTTTTAATTAAACTTTACAGATTAAAATGTATGGAATTTAAAACAATTACATTTTATTTTTAATATTACATCACTATCTTAGAGAAACAATTATATTATAAACCCCTGGAATATTAACTGTTACCTGATAATTCTTAAAAAAAAATTTGTCAGCTGAAATTTCTTACTGATCTTGCTTTCTAGCATCATTATTCTAACAATATGTCTAAAATTGTTGTGTAGCCGTTATTGTTCATTTTGAATTACCACATTCTTAAATAATTTTTTTAGTGTATTGAAGTTCTATTTGATAGCATATGAGTGATGCTTTAATAATATTTTTGATTTTAAGCATATATAATCAAATTGTCTGATTTTTAAGTGGAAGTGGTCACAAAAG
Organism: Tragopan temminckii; assembly: GCA_028571105.1. Classification (NCBI taxonomy): domain Eukaryota; kingdom Metazoa; phylum Chordata; class Aves; order Galliformes; family Phasianidae; genus Tragopan; species Tragopan temminckii. Next base: position 54,392,753 of record JAOWBP010002392.1, read on the forward strand.
GATATTTTCATTTCATAGATAGGCCTCTTTTGAACAACAGTGTAATATCCTTTGTGCTGTGCAGGTTGTTTGGAAAATGAAATGTTTGGAAAACTTTGTTTTCCTGCTTTGTACTGCAGTCTGTTTGTAATGAGATGTCTGCCTTTAAACGCATTTTTTTTCATGTAATAATCTCTGGGAAAGAGATGCAACGATGCTGAAAATCAATGAAGTATTCCATTGATGTGGATATGTTTTATGTTTGGAAATACTGTTTTTCTTGCAAATCTTGAAAACTGAGTAAAACATTTGTTTTGGCTTACATATGAATCTAGAATGACAGGAGTAATAAATGACATAATAATAAGTAATAAGAAAAAATAGTGATAAACAACTAAGACAACCTTATTTGAGAATATTGACATTTTGTTGAATTCTCGGTGTTGAATGAGCAGTTACATTTTGGCTTCACTAAATTCCTATGATGTTTTACATTTTAGCCATTGAAACTAAGGAACTCAAACAAAATTGTGGAAATTAGGTGAATAAGAATAACAGAAAAATTAAGATGCTGGAAAGCAAAATTTAAAAAAAGCAATCTTGTTTTCTACCTGCAGTAGATAAAGTAGATTCATTAGTTTGTTATCGCTGAAGCATGAAAACTAGTGTAGTAATTTAAGTTACCTACAAATTGCAGTAAATTACTAAGACAGAAAAAGATGAAAAATAATAGTAATGATAATTATGTGATGCACAACACAAGTGCTCATCAGCCACTAACTAATGCCTAAGCCAGACCCTGAGAATCAGCACCACCTCTCTACTCACTGCAGTTTTCTAGTTCTACGTGATGTCATATGGTTTAGAATATCCTTTTGACCAGTTTAGATCAGCTGTTCTGGTTCTGTCCCTGCCCAGTTCCTAGTAGTCAGCATTGTTTTTCTCCTGAAGCCAAAACATAGCATCATATCAGATGAAGAAAATCAGCTCTGTTCAATCTGAAACCAGGACAGTCTGTTGTAAAACTTTGGACTCTTCTTTCTGCGGAGGTATTAGTGCAGACTACTCTCAATTTCTGCTTGTTTTCAAATGAATTGTGTAAACTGGTTAGTTTAGTTAGAATGTTCACTTTTATAAAATGGTATCCTCATGTATGACCACTGAAAAATTCAGCTAGGTGACAGTAATCAGATATAAAGTCTGCCACTGGGAAGTAAAACGTGATGAGAGCTCTTAACGTTTCAGCTGTGAAAGATAAGAAAAAGTGTGAAATTAGTAAATGTAATAATATCGAGTATGCGTGAATTAGACATAGGAGATATCCGTATCTTGGTGACTTGTCAAAGGCAGTGCTGTCCATTTTCGGAATTCAAGAAGAATAACTATTTGAAGATAGTCTGTATATGACGATTGTAGCAGCCAGCGAATGTGGCAGTGCTTTTTAATCACGTGCTCTTGAATAAACTGTTCTATTTTTGAAAATATCTTCCCTTTATCACCAAATTCTGTGGGAATTCATAGGAATGGAATAAGTTTCTGGAGCTGATGGTGAAATGCAGTGGCATTTTCAAAGAATAGAGGGACTGTTGTCTTGTTATAGAAGGATTTATAAATGCACAACTGTAGCAGTGGATAAATGCCTTACTTTTCAAGAATAATTTGATGGGTACTTAAAAGACTAACAGTTATGTTTTTTTAGATAAACATGATATTAACATAGTTAGTTTTCTGTCTTTAAGGAATAATTAGAATTATGAGTTCTCCATTAAAATATTGTTACCATGAATCATACCTACTATCTCACATCTGAAAATAGTCCAAATTCTGTCTGTTGGCCACAACTGGCCCTGTCCAATCAATGTAGATTTTGAGAAGAAGAGACAAAAGAGTGCAACTTGCTGTTGTATGATAATCTCCCCTAAACAGCTGATGTTTCTGATAGCGCTGTTCATGTGGAAGGTGCTGGAGCATCACTGAACGGGCACCTGTTTAACAGAGGTGTTAAAGAGCCTCAGTAGTCAAAACAAAACCAGGGATTTTTGTTCTGTGAAGATATATAGCTGATGGCTGAAAAAATTTTGGAGGAACAGATTATCCCGTATTAGAGTATAACAGTGGATTTAAAGTAATTTCCACTAGATCTATCCTCTGTAGTTCTCAAAATACACTGGACATTTCAGAACATGAGTGTCTCTGACGAGTCAGCTGTGTCTCTTAGGTTGCAGTTTGTAGTCCTAAACTGAAGATAGAAATGAAAGTCAGCTGTCTGGTACCATCCGTCACAGTTTATCACATCAGGTTTCAGTGTTCTAAGCACCTGATCGTAGAAAATGCCTGTAGTTTAATGTGACAGATACTGAATATTACTGAAAGGTAGTCTTTGTTCCTTCCTTATTCATTTGATATGAAGACAAAGAAGACATTTAATCTGCTATTTCATAGAAGATTATTTGTAATTAGTGATCTTCTGTAGAAATGTAAGGATTAAGTTATATTAGATATACAAGAGTAAGTTTTCCTGGTTTTCCTACATTTTTCTGTGTAGCTTTTAGGCTGATTGAATGACATTCAGTCATCTTTGTTCTGCATTTTAGTTTCAGTTCAAATCTGTTTTATAAGTCTGTGCAAATAGACTTGGTTACAAACTCTCATCAAATGAGTGGGAGAGTTTCTCTGTTGCTTCATCTATTAAGAAAATAGTGGTGTTCAGCTATCTTGTGTAACTACAAGATATAGAAGAAAGATATTGTAAACAAAAACTTGTAAAATAAAAAATGTGAATGAAACCTGTTGACCAGACTTCATGTTCTTTTAAAGCCACAATATAATTTTTAGAATAGATGTAAAGTTATTTTAATCTTCAAAAAAAACCAATAACAACAAAAAGGCCTAAAAAGTCATTCATGTGATACTTTCTTAATAATTCTTCTGACATTATTAATATTGTAGATGAAAATGAAAGTTTTATCATCTTCTCAAAGTTCTTAATAATGTATTAGGTATTTCTAGAGTGTTTTTTTCCTACTGCGTTCCAGGCTTTAAAACTGCATGCAGCATAGGAGCTTGTTACCTATTTTTTTAGGTAACTTACACTGTTTTTTGAGAAGCTTTTTCTTGCATACATTAAGAAGTAGAAGCTTCTGAGGACCAAGATTAAATATCTCCTTATAATGTTTCTCGTCTATGCAGAACTAAATGACTGCATTCCTTAATTACCTATAGATTTTTTGTGTTAATTGACAAAAACAACCTGTGTGAAATATTTTACAGAGGTACAGAAGTCTGAAGTAGACTTCCTTTACTTCCTGTAAAACTGAACTTATGAATTATTTCTTCAGTAGGAATCTGGCAGACATGGAGGGGGTTGGAGTATGGGGAAGATTTTACAGAAGGTTTGGTCATTTTATAAAAAAGTCAAAAATATGAACTGGGTATACTGAATAGTTTGAAAAATTGATTATATCCTGCATTAGAGCTAACTTGCACTTCCTAATGTGTGAAAAACTGTAAGTCACATAGAACTTTTACTGTACCTGTTGAATATGTGGAGTCTTTTATTTTAGTCAAATGCATATTTTCAATTTAAGTTTACTTAGTTTTTACTGAAAAGAAATGTACAAAGACAGCCATTCAATTGAGGATTAATCACTATGGCAACAGAAATGTGGTGACTGGAAAGGGGGAGGATATATTCTCCCCTCTGCTTCCTGCCAGCTGTCATATTCAACCTCTGTGGCATGAATTCAGGCCAAAATATAGACTGTGACTAGCTCTAAGAAACTATATCTGTATTTTTGTAAATTGGTACAAGAATCTCACTATAAAAAAAGGCTTAATCCTCTGAGTTGGATGACAGACGTTTGGCAGTCTTGCCGGTGTTTGACAGAGATGCTTTGTAGTAAAACCTGGATTAATGGTAAACCCTTCTTTATGTTATTGCAATGTGGTGTAAATGAGAGAACTAAGCATGCTGTCAGACTAAGAAAAAACATGCTCTTTGTATTTCCAATGCAAATGTAAGTGCTGTTGAGAATGCTGTAAATGCAAAAGTTGTGTTATTAAGAACTCCTCTTTATCATATCTGTATTATACTGACATTTGGTAGATTATTTAAATGAAGACTTTGTATCAGTTATAGTAACTCTGGTTACAGTTTGTTTGTACAGCTTTCAGATTCAACACGTTTAGATAATAGTTTACAATAAGTAGGCTTTTAGAAGATAACATTCCCTTATCCTTGCTCTTCTGGATAGGGAAGTCTATTCAGCTTTAAATAATTGTTCCCAAATGTCTGACCTGTAATGCTGCTTCATTGACATTACTGTTTCAGTTTACAATGGAATTAACTATTTTGGTATGGTTTTCAGTAGATATTTTTAAATAGGATGAATTCATATGTGATATTCCGTGAAGATGTTCTCAAACACATCTGTGTGGTGTGTTTGCCTGACTTCTTGATTTGGTGCTGTTTAATGAAGGAATGGGAGTACAAAGGAAATCCAGACTTCTGCTGGAATAAATAGCTGCCTTAGCCTGTCTCAGAATTCAAAGCTATCTCTTTTTACCTCAACAGTAACAAGTATGTTAATTTATGGTAAGGTGTTCAGTGCAAAATAAGGTGATAAGGTTTACAGATGTTTATTCTGTTCACAAGTCAATAAATTAAATGAAACTGCTCCAGTGAGAAATTTTTGCAGTTAAATGATTGGAGAAGAAACAGTGTGACTCAAAAGTTAAAGTGGAACAAACAGAAAACAATCCATCTTCAACTGATGTAGTAGTCTATTTTCCACTAGCAAGCAAAGTATAGATTTCATTGAGTCCTTACTCTACATTTAGATGAATAAAAAAGCTGACCATGACAAGCGAGGGTAACTTACTACGTATTACTCCGATAAATTCATCAGCAGGTATAGCTTAACACTCATCTCTCTATACTCTGATAAATATAAAAGAGTGTGCCCTGCTTTGTGTGTTGACAGAATATTTTGTAGAAGTGGTTGGAAATGGGATAAACCTAACATTTTGGATGTTATTTCAGTGATTATTCTGCTGATATCTTTGTCATGGAATTCACAGCCAGCATCCCGAGTAGTTTTGTTTAGTTTGTAAAGTATAATTGTCCTAGAATATTTTAGGATTTCAAGGTAGCTTAGCTTTTCATTGATTTTGACTGAGGACCTCATTTTTAGATAAGCTACATGACATTTTTGAAGACACTATTATACTTTGTTTTCCTTGGTAGGTAAAATAGTTTAGGAATAAATTCTTGTTTGATATGGGTATGTGTAGAAGAGAAAAGATGAGAACAAGGTTGAACAGTCCGGTAACATTTCAGAGCATTTCAGAGTATTTATGTATGAAATGACCTGACAAGTATAGAAAATGTCAACAAAATAAGAACAGTGTCTAAAAATAGCATATGTTCAAGAACAGCTTATGGAAAGGTCATAATAGTAGTAGATTATATTATCCAGAACATTCCCAGGAAAAAGCACAGAAATGTATAAGGAAAAAAAATTAGCTGAAATAATAGAGTTTATAACTAGTATAGACAATGTCATTGAAATGGAGTGAGAATCACTTGGTCAGAATAATGATAATTGCCCTAGTGATACTAACTGGAACAGAATGTATCTGAAAAGTCTTCTGTTTTCCCAGGTTTTGAAGATAGTGGAAAAATACAAAGTAGACTATGGCATACAGTTTTATTAGCTGTTGCAAGCTGAGCTACTTTCAAGGACAGTTATACTGAATTCAGTGTTTTATACTTTTTTGTAAATCAGGTAACTGCAACGCAACTAAAGTTTTGAGAAGGCCTTTCTTGTTTGTTTTAGAAATGAAAGCAAACAGTGAAAATATGCAATGGATGCTATCCTCGAGATCTGGCTGTGGTGATTTCATGTGTGGAGAAAAGACAGTAAAACTGCTTCAGTTGTGTGTCAGATGGAAACTGCTGCTGATAATTGGTGTCTGCCAAGATACTACCATAAAATAATACTTGAGTGAGGCAGTGAAAAAGAGGAAGATACTGAGATATCATAGAATTGTTTAAGGTAGAAGGGACCTTTAAAGGTCATTTAGTCCAACTCCCGGGCAGTGAACAGGGGTATGCACAGCTAGATTAGGTTGCTCAGGGCTTGTTCCAACCTGGTCTTGAATGTCTCCAAGGACAGGGCATCCACTGTGTCTCTGGGCAACCTGTTCCAGAGACTCACTGCACTTATCATTAAAAGGAAAAACAAACAAACAAAAAACCTTTTTTCTTATATCCAATCTAAATCTCCCCTATAGTTTGAAACTACTTCCGTTTGTCCTGTCACAACAGACTCTGCTAAAGTCTGTCCCCTTCTTTCTTACAGTCCCCCTTTAGATAACGAAAGGCCATTATCAGATCTTCCCAGAGCTTTCTCCTCTCCACACTGTCTCTCTCCAGCTATCTCAGCCTATCCAAATTGGGGAGTTGTTCCTTCCCTTGGATCATTTCTGTGGCCCTTCTCTGGATGTGCTCCAACAGATCCATGTTTCTCCTATACTGAGGAGTCCACATCTGGATGCAATACTTTTGAGGCCTCACCAGTGCAGAGTAGAAAGGCAGAATCACCTCCCTGGACCACACTTCTTTTGATGCAGCCCACAATATGATTGTCTTTCTGGGCTGCGAGGGCACATTGCTGGCTCATGTTCGGCTTCCCATCTACCAGTACCCCCAAGTCTTTTTCAGCAGGGCTGCACTCAATCCTTTCATCCCCTGGCTTGTACTGGTAGCGAGGGTTGCCTAGACCCAGGTGCAAGATCTTGCATTTGGATTTATTGAACCTTATGAGGTTTAGTTGGGGCCATTACTCAAGCCTATCTCGGTCTGTCTGGATGGCATCCCATCCCTCTGGTGTGTTGACCACACCCACAGCTTGTCATCAGCAAACCTGCTGAGGGTGCGCTTGACCCCCCTGCCAATGTATGTCACTGATGAAGATATTAAAGAGTATTGGTCCCGGCACCAACCCCTGTTGGACACCACTCATCACTGATCTCCATCCAGACATTGAGCCATTGGCCACCACTCCAGGGTGTGATCTTGCAGGCAACTCCATCAAACAGTTCATCTGTCAAATCCAGTTCCCAATTTGGTGAGAAGGTTGTTACAGAGGACCATGTCCAAAGCCTTACTGAAGCCATACAACTGTGGTTGAGGAGTAGTTACACAAACTTTTTCAGATTTCTAAGGAACTTAATTATCTTCAAAGCCTGATGACTTGAGGAATTGCCACAGGCATAAGAAAAAAAAAGTATCATCCCTGAATGTTTGTACCTCTTTTTCTCTGCTCGTCTCATTCTTGGACTCTGCTCTTCTGCTCTGTCGCACATTTTTGTCTTATTGAACTTATAAAGATGATCACTGTTCTCTGTTGCTTTACTTGAAGGGACTGCAGAAAGGAAGGGGAAAGTCACAGACTTAACGTGACCAGTCATGTGTGAATGCTCATACATTTGTATTCATTGCCATAGAATGTAAAGATGCCTTTTTATGCCTAAAGTATGAATAACGTACGAAGAGGTTTTGTTCTATCAAAGATAGAGAAGAATCAGTTTGGATATATGTATGTTACTCTAAAAACTCTTAACTGCAGCAGAAGCTACACAGAACAAACAGGTTCAAGAGCTGTTGCAGATTCAGGATGGAGTAGAAGTGACTGCTTAAATTTTTGGTTGATTTTCAACTGCATGTCTCCATTCTACTAGAGAAGAATTAATCTTAATTGTATACTGGTATAGAATTCTAAAGGTGTAGATGCTTCCATATATGCTGGTCTCTTGATTACAGCTTGTATGTAACTTAACTCAAAGAAATGGAAACTCATTATTGACAACCAAAACCTTATAATTTAAAGAACAAGAGACATACCTGACATGAAGAAGGAATGAAGAATACCTTCTGTAGTAGAAAAGATAGAAAAGATAGATATATTGTGATTAAAATGTAAAACTCAAAAGTTACATGGAACATGAAAAGTAGAAATGAAAGCTTTCTCTGGCATGTTCTTTCATGAGTGGTAAAAGTCCCGAGGTTTTCTGAGTACTTCTATAACTATGTATTTTCTGCCCATTTATGTAATGATCACTCTTCTTTCCTGATGCATTATGTGGAAACATCTTTAGAGCAGTAAATGAAGAGGGGTTAAAATAAGAAAATAAGTATAAGATGGAAAGACACATCTGTGCTTTTTTACATTATTTTCCCTAGTTTACAATAGTGCTTTGTAATTTCATTTTACTGTACTTCCTTTAACTGTTATTTTCCCATTTCCTGGGATATTTACTGCAGTATAACATTCTTTTCTGCAAAATAACTTGTATCTGGCCCTTTGTATGTCTTATATTTGTAAATAATGTACATAAATAAATCATCTATTTCTCCTGAACTGCATGTGGAGATGTTCTTGAGGAAGAGGAATTGCTAAGTTTGCTAGAAAGTAGTGAAATTATCACAGTTAGTAATACAATAATTCATTAGTAGGTCCTGTCTTTTGATATGGAAAGAATTTGTTTTCCCCTTCCAATAACTCAGAAAGGAGAAAATGTGAAGAATGCAGTAATATATAAAGGTTGCAGGTATTTCAATATATATGCACATAATTATTGGACTTCGGATAAATTATGTGGTCAGGTTTAAGGAAAACATCCACTTTGAGCAGTGGAAATTTCAGAGTGTGCACTGCAAATACATAGTCTTTGCTCAGTATTCAATAAAGATAAACTGCTTTCATTACTGTTATCAATCCCTTTTTTTTTAGTAGTTTTAACACATTCTGTATGATATATCAATTCCTTTAGGTTTAGATCACATATATTACAGAGGGCTAATCAGAAGATGTGGAATGCAATACATGAAAAACACATTCTTAGTATACAGTGTGTTTGTGTTTGATGACATAATGTTTGGCAAGAATTATATTATACTGTGATTTCAGTTGTCATTTGGAATAGCTTGTCCATAGTCATGTATTTGAAATTTTTAAACATACTTACATCTTAAAGAGAGAGAAAAATGTATTATTACTTATTTAGGTACTAGTGGAACCTTTGTTCCAGGAGCAAAAATTTCTCTTGCTATTTCTACAGTCTGAGTTTTTTGGTTGTTCTTCCTTTTTTTGTGTTACAGTGATTAACATTTTCTGTAGTTATTTGTATTGATTTAGAGGGGGGAAAAGAAGTTCTTATCTATTGTACACCTTCTGTTAAATAACTGTTTGTTTCCGCTTCTGATATATGCTTACGGACCAATTATCATTGTCTTTCATGGTTCCCAGTAATGACCTGAAAACACAGTCTTCTGATTTTGCATCAGTAGCATGGTCTTCTGAGAAGTTCAATAACACTTGTAGTAAATTAATTAATGTACAATACTATAAGTTGAGCAATGGTAAGGCACACTTCTAATGCGCAGAATGCTTCTTTGGAAAGGATTTCTGTTTCTTTTATTTGATTCTTCTGGTCTTTTTAATTAATAAAGGGCCTCTTATTCAAAAGTATGAATACATTGTTAAATGTATTACCATTAGTAATGTAAGAACAACTGTCCAGGGTTCCTACCTGAGTCCGCTTCCATTAATTTCAGTCTTGGCAAAATTGCTTAAGGTGTATGACATATGTGACAGGTGCTCAAGACCAGGGCTTGTGAATCTGAATCCTGTGTTGATAGAATTTCGTGTAAGAACTTTGATATAATGGAATGCACAATGGTTTGATGGTAGAGAAAGAACTGTTGGTAGAGAAAAGCTGTGTTAAGGTAATTTTCATCATAAAATAGGTTTGGTGAGTTAGAAGGCAGGCACTGAAAGGGAAGCAGGAGAAAAGTGGCTTCTGAGTGGGAAGAATCAGTGTAGAGTTAACAAGTAACACATGATGTCATATTCAAAAGAAGGCAAAATAGTGCTGTGTTGGAAGTTTCCACTTTTTTAACAACAGTGCTAGGAGAAGGAAACAATTTTTTCATCTAGAGGCACAGAAACCTAGACTGTACTTAAAGCCTTAACAACGTATCATTCAGAATAACAAACTTCAGATTGGACCTTTAGGATACCATTGAGACATCTCAGTGACCTGTTTAAAAATAAATAAAAAAAACAGTGGTTGGGGCTGTATTTAAACGAGCAAATCTTCAAAAGCATTTTCAAGTTCAATGGAGTCATTTGTATTTCAGGCTGTGCGCTATTTAAGTAATTGGCTTTTGTTTTAGAGAGCTGTGATAAGATTTTCAAAAAATAAAGTAAAAATACAGGAGCCACTAGCATTAGCTATTGCAGCTCTTGTTAACTTGTAACTTGTACCAGGTAATTTGTTCCTACTAGCCTTCTCTACCTTCATGAAAAATCTCTGAGCCCCTAACTTGGGTAGAAGAATAGAAACTGTGTGTATACAGTGGTATTTTGCTGTTGTTTTCTTAGGTTTAGCAATGCTGTTCACTCTACTTAAGTTCTGTACTTCCAGAATTGAATATGGTATTTGTGAAGTTATTTGTAATTAGCAAGATTTTTGACAGTATTTTTGATTCTTTAGAAAGATAACTAGTTTTATGTCTAATATTGCGTTAACAAAACGTCTTTTTTTCCTCAAAGAGCTTTTTAATTTCTGCATTTGAACAAATGTATAATCCGAAGTAATGCTGCCTTATATACTTTGGTCTTGTTTAATAAGAGGCAGATGAATGTACTTTTTGGGGGTTTAAAATACTTTTAAGGCAGGCATTGACATGATTAGGGTTGTATTCCACAATAAAGTGATACAGTCCTGATTTCCTGAAAGAGTGACAAGTACACTAGATCTTGTTACCCTGAAGTCTGAATGCTTAAAATACTTTTTATAAAAAAATTCCATCAAAATATTTTAAAACTCACATTGCTTTGTTCAGTATTATCCATGCATATCTTTTTTTTTAAGTTAATAGTTTATATAGCGTGCAGAATTATGAGGTAACTATAGAATGTATGCTGTAGATGATATCTGCTATTTCACTGTTAATTTTGTTGCTATTATCAGAGCATCACTGGAAGATCAACAGTTTTTTTAAATCTTAATGGGAGACTTGGTTTCAGTTTTTCTTACTATAATTTAATATTGTAATTAAATTGTGATGTTTGGAGTTGCTCATGTAGCTTAAACAGAGAGAATTTATGCCGGTAGGTCCCTTAGTTTTAACGTCTTTCTCTATGCTAGTTTGAGGTTATTTGCCAAAGTAATGGATTGAGAACAGCTGTGAGATCCTAAAGCAGAAGAACGTTTTGAACAGCCCATGGAATTAAAGGAAGTGGATGTGAATCAAATAGAAACACATTGCAAAGAAACATTGTAGATCTAAAATGAAATTTTGAACTGCAAGTGACAAGGTGTGAGCAGTTTGTTTTTTCATCTTTTGAACAGTATCTATAGGGGAGCAGAGGATATTGCTAAGCAGTTCTCTTTTTCTTGACTTATTATTGGAGAAAAAAAAATCTGTTTTGCCCCACTATCAAATGCAAGAGCTGAGAAATGGCTACAAGGATTTAGGAGTTTCTGATTTGACTGTCAGTGCATGATGGGTCAGTATGTAACACAGACTTCTTGAATTCTCTTGATGACCATTATGATTAGGATTGACTTTCTCAATTTAGGAATCATTGTAACTGCTACAGTATGTTTTAATCTTACCTGTATCATAGTGTAAATACAACGTGTAATTGTTTCCTCTTAATTTTCAGGCAAGCGTAGTAATGCTTTCCAAGGTATCTTTACAACTCTGATTATTTTTGTTAGAGGTTTTGATATTAACAAAAATGTTCTTACCTTAACTTTGATACCGATATGATTATTTATATGATTACACATAATAATACACCTTAAATTATTGATGATATTCATTTGGTAGTGTTGTGATTATAGTTTTTCTTTGAGTGTTAAATTACTACAGTTAGTTATGATTATATACTGTGCACAAACTGAAACACACGTTAGTAAACAGAAAGTGGTGAATCTAAATAATCCCAGATTTTGCTAAATAAATCCAGGAAGATACTATGTTATCTACTTGGAGTGCAACTTAGAGACACATATTTCTTTTTTCTATCTTGCAATAGTATTTGGAGCTTCTGAGATTGTTTTTGTAACACTTGTTAATGCTTTAGAGAACTTAATGATCTTTCATAACAGAATCGGAAAAAAAACCCACTTTACTCTTAGGGAACTAAGACTTCCCTTCACTGTCCCAAGGAAACATGTAATATAGTAGGGTGCTTTCAGTGGATCTCTAAATCCCAGTCTTAGTGCACAAACTGTATAGTCCATGTGAAGACAGGAGCAGTCATAACATCATCCTGTCAGACACAGCTGTTTTGACGATTTGCGTTTCTTATTTTGCTAGAAAGCTGAAGAAAAGCCAGATGAAGTGATAGCAGGGAAGAACATTATGAAGACAGAGCATGGAATTATGGTGAACAATAACCGACATAACCTGTACATTTTGCATCCAGTGATCCAAAGAAACACTAAAGTACACAGAGTGGGTTCAATCACCTTCTTGGTTGGAAAGACACCCAAAGAAATCCGCAGGTGAGACTCCTTTGATGAGAAGAAAGTAAAATTTTAAGCTTGAAAAATTAATGTTCTCTGTGTTTTTACCTTCCCCAGGAAATTCTGATATTTTTTGGGTTTTTTTTTTGTGGCAAGAGCAGAACTAACAGGAAACTTCCACTCTAACTTCATAGAAAGAAACATAATTGATTAACAAAATGAATTTAACCCACAAGTCAGTTCAATTTGTTGATTTGATCTGTCACACATTACATCGCTGTGCAGATATCATCACCACAGTATTCATGGCGTATGCACCATGCAATATAACAAACTAATGCTTAAACTGTATAGAAACAACAAATTTTTATAGTGGCAGCCTCTGACAGCTTATTGGTTTTGTCTAGATTTCATCACTTTCATTAAAAGACTGTAAAAAGATTAAACATTTTATATATTTTTTTAACGTGCAGCTTAATGGTTTTTGATACTTTTTAAATAAGTTAATAAGATTTAATAATATCCCTTGGAAAATTAGGAGTTTTTCTATCTCCTCACTTTTCCTTTTTCTCCAGGTGGTTGCTATTAATAATACTAATGCTTAATTTCCATTGGTGCATAGATAGAAATTCAATAACAATAACCAGGTGATATGTGGAAAAAGAAAGGAAAAAACTGTTGTTAATTAGGCTAACCTATAGAACTGACATGTATATATTTTTAAATTGTCTTTTAGACAAGAAGATTACCTTGGTATCCAGATAATATTGTTCAACTTCCTTCCTGTTAGCCAGCTGATCATAGCTACCCAAACCATTATTGATAAAGTGTCAGACTTATTTAGGTCCTGAAAATTTTAAATATGTAAGAGGTAGGCAGAGAAGAACTCTTTCAGCTAAAAATATTCAAAACTGTAATCATTGTTATCAGTAATTTATTGAGATACAATTTTCAAAGGCAATGAAAAGACTAAGGATTTTATTACAGGATGCAAAGTCAAGTCTAGCAAGAAGCTTTAAACACATTCTGGCTTAAATGTTAACTGAGTCAGATGTTAGTACCTGGCTTGCTGTTAGACTTTGTAATACTTTTAAATCCTCTGTGTAATGAATTAAGATGACAGGATTCCTCAGCTTGGTCTGCTGTAGTTGTAAGATTGATTGGGAAACTGCGTACAGTGGTTGTGCAGAAAGAGGGTAGTGAGAGCCAGTCACTAAAGCAGTATTTGAGACTAAGGAGGGTTACATCTCATTGTCCTCAGCCTACTGGATCCCTCTTACAGGAAAGGTAGCATATCATATACTGTCTCTGACAAGGAGGCATAAACCCACACCTCCAGCCTTCCAGCTAAGTACCTTGACCCCAGACTATGGCTAAATTTGATTAACCTTTAGTTAGACATTGGCTTCTTAGCACAAGGCAAGTACTCATCGCTAACTAGAAAGAATGGCAGGGACAGTCTCTGCCTCCTCTGATGGTATTCACCAAGCTCTTATTTAGCAAGTTTTTTTTAAGGAGTTTTAACAACTGTTCTGCTCTCTTCCCCTCCCCCCCAAAATTCTACTGTTTCTATATCTAAATCCTTTCAGCAGATAAATACCTTTTGAATTCTGGCCCTTTGGCATGTAATCTTACCTACACTGAAATTTGATGTGTCTTCAGAACATAAGCTCAGAAAATCACTTGAGATCTTGAGTTTCAGAATTAGTTCTTCTAAGGTCGTTATTCTTTCTTTACTAATAAAAACAAATATGGCTTGTAACAAGGATGTTCCTTTCAATGATTTCTTTTTGGGATATGTGGAATAGAACAGCATAATGAATTGTTTAAAAGCTTCTTTTGTTTCTAATTTATGCTGTCAGAATAAAGCATTTTTCCCTTCTGATTAATTACAGGAGACAATTTGAGGAAATTGTGTCCCACTTTAAAATGGGATCAATGGAAGAACTTGCAGAACGTATTGCAAAAGCTACATCAGAATCACGACAGAAGTTGCTGAGGGAATTTTACATTTCGAAGCATCCAGAAATTGAGTCTTTGTTTCCAGTGGAAGTACCAGCGCAAGTTGCACACAACTATGAAGAAGGAGATGCGGCTGCAAGAAAATCAAGGAAAAGAAAATGTGTTGTTAATCCTGGAAGATGCAAGCCTAGACCTTCATCAGCTAAAGAATTTCTTTCTAGTGGAACTACAGAACTGCAGAACCAGCAAAGCTGTGAAGTAGAGCAACTTCGCAATGAATCATGCTTGCAAGATATTATGTGTGTTGATGTGAAATATAAACAGTCACCCACTGTTGCAACTCAACATACTGAGAGGAGTAACAATCAGGCATTCAAGGATTTTATAGCATCTGGTTCATTAAACAGTAAATCAGAAATAATTGAGGTGCTGTCTGTGAAAAGCTCTGAAGGACAGCAGGACCCAGAAGTAGCAGAGCTGCCAAGAAAAAGATCCCTGTCTCTGTCAGAAAACAGGGAGAGAAGAGCTAAGGCTGACAAAAAGTCTTTTCTTGACTTACTTGGAGATACCTCTATTCTCAATGTTCTCTTCAGCAATAGCGGGGAAAAAACTACAGAATCACCACGGAGAATCCCTTCAGAGCAAATAGAAAAATCGAAGGAGAGACCAAAAGATTTCTGGGACATGCTGAATGAGCAGAATGAGGAGAGCCTCAGAAAGCTCACAGACATGACAGTTATAGAGAAGCTATGTGAAAGAGAACCTCATCCACCACTGACAGAAAAGGGAGAGGTGTGTGAAAATTCTCTTTGGAAAAAAAATGAAAACTTTTTATGGAGAAAATACAGTTCAGATGATTCAGATGAACCATCTTCTGCTACATCTTTTAACATAGTAAAATGATAATTTTTTACTTGAGTTGTGCTAGAATTGTTTTATTAGTTAAATGAACATTGCAACTTCAGCAATATGCAGCAAAACATGATACTTCCATGAATTTGAAGGCAAAGTGATGAATTCTTGTTTATGATAACCTCAATTTACATTTTACATTGCCTGTACTGTATATTATTACTAAGCTATGACAAACTAAATTGAGATAAAATTATTTTTAAATGTTTTGAGTGCACTTGCTTTATTGAATGATGATAATCCTAGATCTTGTTATTCCTGCTGATATTCCTCGGTCGGCAGTACTACTGAGCGGTTTTCCCCCTTCACTCACATTTCCCGCCTTTACACATCTTGTCAGAATCTATGTTAACATGATTTTGATCAGTTTGACTATAAAGCTGTGCAGCTTCTAATTTATTTTTTTTGGTATTGTATGGCGTGAGTTCTTCATCTTAGTTAATGTGGGGGATGACCAATTTTTGCTTGTTACCTGTGTCTCTTGGTGCAAAATCTCCAGCATATTAAATGATGGCACATGTCAAATTTCATCTGTCTTTATGCTTCCTCTCTTTTATTGATTTATATAGACTTTTGTTTCTGTCTGTGTTGGAAGGTGTGGTCTGGATGTACTTCAGTGTTAATAATTTTTATATGCAAGTAAAACTGTTTCCATTTTTAAATGTGTGTTTTCTAGTGAATTTCAAGAACCAACTTAGTGCCGTTCAGTAATTCATACTCACTGTTGTCTCTATTTCATACATGTGACTATTCGGTATGAGAATAAATGGGTGGGACAAAAATGAAAAGCAAATATGATTTGTTCTTGAAAACTGTAAATTTCTTGCTCAGCACAAATGAATCATGTTTCCTTTTGTGAACACTGCATACTGAAAAAAAATTTAAATTGTAAATAAAGTTTATTTAAATATGATATCTAATTGCATGTGCAGTTAAAATCAGACTGCATCACAAACTGGTTATTTTTTTTTTTTACTCAGGCTTGTGCTCTTAAAAGCGTAATGAATTAACTTTTTGAGGAAGTTAATCTGTTGAACTCATTTTGCTGTTGACACTAAATACTACTCTAAAAGTGTACTTCAGCTTCCATTCAGCTTCTGCCAATAGTCAGTAGTTTTGTCAGTAACGTTATGTGTAATACAATTATATAATTATAAGTCTTGCTGTGTGTAAGAGACTATTTCTGCACCTCTGCTCGAAGCTTGCTGTTGCACAACATGATGGACAAGTTCAGGCAAGTCTTGACAAATCCAAGAAATCTTCTGTCTGAACACTTGCAGGCCAGGGATCCCTGGAGAGATGAGCAACCTTTAGCAGCTGCTAAATGGTGGCGAGCAGCCTTTTGTGGACATGTCTTGTAAGAGATAACCATCCAGAGGACCTGCATGCCCACAGGTGCTGCCTGTGACTCTAACCTAAGTGCCCAGGAATGCCTTGCTGCTGGAGGAAGAAAATTAAAAAAGGCACGTGCCCAGTATCATCCCTCATGGTGTGATACTTGCCTGCTGCATGATTCTCCTGGGCCTGCTACCTGGGACCTGCCTGTTTCTCCTGGACTCGCTGTTCGTTGCCTGTTTATCTGCTTGCTGCCTAAGGCCGGGCATTCTGCTGTCGCCTCCCCCTGTGCCCTTATTTTTGCACTGGCCTTGGACTGTCAGGATGGTGCTCAATGGGACACTGCTGGATCCTTGGTGGTGTTTGTTGGAATGTCCAAATAATTTTTGTCAGAACGGTATCTCTGATAAAAGCAGATTTTATTTGCGATTGCAATAGTGGGTGTCCTGCAAGCAGGAGCACCCCTAAGGACACAATGACAACTTTTTGTACCTTGTTTCCCCCTTTGCCTGTCCCCCTCCCCTGGTTCCCCACTGGCTGGGTACTCCAGGTTCACAATCTTATCACAGTTTACATTTGTTAATCTGGTGTCAGTCAGCCATCCTGTTGTTTCCAAGATGTCTCACTGCTCTTCTTGTTGTATTGATATAGTGGTTTTCTTCAAAGTCTTTGTTCAACAAAGAGCACCGGGGTGCGGGGGTGATGCCAGACCTTCCTGATGTCTCTTCAGGCGCTTCCTTGGGCATGCCATGACTTGTTCTCTGGTTTGGTCAATCTCGTGCAGGATATTCTCGTGATGTGTATGACAAAATATATACACCTATATACTGAGTGTGCGTTCCTGGGGAAGGTTTGTTTAGAGGATAAGTGATGCAAACTGCCAGAGACCCCCTCCGAGTAAAGTAGAAAGACTACCAAAAAGAACTATGACAGTGGAGACCATGAAAATAAAAAAATATTATTCAATTCTAATGCAGAAACAGCATTTGATTCCCACGTGGCTATCCACGCTTTATGTAATTCTTGCGCCTTTCCTATCCTTTGTATTTGCCCACTTTATCTAAATTGGAGAGAGCTATGGATTTGAAGGATGGACTATTCAGTCGATTAAGAATTAGTTGGTTGGATGCAGCCATAGGGTTGTGTTTCATGGTTCTGTGTCAGAGTGGAGGCTGGCCACAAGTAATGTCCCTGAGGAGTTGGACCTGGGATCACTGCTCTTCAACATATTTATCAGTGACATAGACGATAGCATCAAATGCACCCTCAGCAAGTTTGCAGATGATATCAAACTGAGCGGTGCAGTTGATATATCGGAGGGAAGGGAAGACATCCAGAGGGACCTGAACAGGCTAGAGAAGTAGGCCCATGAGAACCTAATGAGATTCAATAAGGCCAAGTGCAGTGTGCAATCTCAGGTATTTATACAAACTGAGGGAAGAGAGCAGCCCTGCAAAAAAGGACTTGGGGGTCCTGGTGGACGAGAAGCTGGACATGAGCCAGCAGTGTGTGCTTGCAGCCCAGAAGGCCAACTGTGTTGTGGGCTGCATTAAAAGAGGAGTGGCCAGCAGGGAGAAGGTGGTGATTGTGCCCTCCTACTCTGCTCTTGTGAGGCCCCATCTGGAGTACTGTGTCCAGGTCTGGGGCCTCTGGAACAAGAAAGACACAGAGCACTTGGAGCGTGTCCAAAGAACGGCCACTAAGATGGTCAGAGGGCTGGAGCACCTCTCCTATGAGGAAAGGTTGAGGGAACTGGGCTTGTTTAGCTTGGAGAAG
>JAOWBP010002392.1:54411362-54421789 GCA_028571105.1 Tragopan temminckii
ATGCTGAAAGGGGGAATACTCAGGCAAAAAGAAAATGTACAGCAGAAAGGAATTGTTTCTGGAAATATATTCCACAGATAAATTCTTTTTTTTTTTTTTTTAATTCATCACAAGATCACTAATAAATCTAAAGGCAAAATAATTTACCGTTGCCCAAGTTGGGGGATGTCGATGATCCAAAAGACAACCCAGATGTTATTTAAGGGTTAGAGAAGTTTGAGGATGGGAGCTGTGGGAAAAACTCAACAGCACAAAAATATGAAGTCATGCATTTAGCTTCTATTAATAAGAGTTTTCACTCTCCTGAACAGTGACCACTGCTCAAAAAAGAACAGAAGGATAGACTACTATCTGTTGTGCAGTAGGACATTAAAAAGAACTTACATTTTAGGAGGCATTCCAGTGTTTGTGAATACAAACTAGGTGCAGTGGTCACTGGAGTTCTTCTCCCTCATGCTTCCCAGTAGCCAATACAAAAAAAATTGGGATGGTGGAAGGAAAATGTGGAAAGAGGGCAATGACAAAGGAAGATTACATATTGACATAAGCTATTCATGAGTTGGTTGGGTTGTTTTTTTGTTTTGTTTTTGTTGTTTTTTAATCAACGTGACCTCTGAAACAAGCTGAACGTAATGTGCCTGAGTCTAGCAAACTTCTGTGTAGAACCTTCATTCTCATCTATGCAATTCTACTCAACTTTAGCTGTTGTTCTGTCATGGCTGCAGCCAAAGGACACTCAAAAGCCTTTCATGCACAGACAGATGAAACAGGCAGTTATAGTATCTGGCTGCTCTGCTCTGTACTCTGCTGCTAAACAAAAGGTCTTCATACAAGGTCACTGTATAATGAGTCGTCGTTCAATTGTAAATACAGTTTTCAGTTTTTCAGTGTTCAATGTTTTCATCCCAGTGTTTTCATCCCAGATCAAAAAGGAGTGTCCCCACTCAGGTCAACACTTTGAAACATCATCATTTGATGAGAAAAATAATTTTTGTCATCAGTTGTCTAAGCAACCCTGTTTCATAGGAAGCAACCTCCTGATACGTCCAGCTATCGCCAAGGTGTCAAATGCCCATCATTGCTTTCTTTAATCTTAATCACTGATCTCTGCTTTGAGCTCTGTTGTATTTCTGCACACTCAGTATTATGTGAATGAATCCTGTTCTGTTTGTCCTTCAAAAATACACTCTTCTAGTGTTCAAAGACTTGCTTTCTCAGGGGTGCTTGCAAGCACCAAAAATTTGGAATGCAAAATAACAGAAGACAAGCATGGTTAGGACCTAGAAAGTTGATTGGTCTGCTTTTCCATAAAAAGATAGATTTTTAAGTTGGTCTACACAGTTCAGAATCTCACAAGAATGTAATGTCAACTTCTAGGTCTATAGGCTCATAACTAATGTACTTTCATTGATATTTACTCCATGGAATTTATATTTCGACTCTGAAACTATCAATATTCTGTACTTATTCTTATCTCTGTGTTGAAATTTAGGATTTGAACTACTTCATGCTAAATTACAGAATATCTTAGAATAATATTCTAGAATAAAATTTTAGAATATTTTAGAGGAGAGTAGAGTGGAGTAGACTAGTCTAGACTAGAACAGAATAGAACAAAACAGTTCACTTGAACAGGACCTTCAGAGATCACCTAGTCCAACTACCTGATCATTTCAGGTCTAACCAAAAGTTAAAGCATATTATTAAGGAATTACCCAAATTTTTAGATTTTAGAGAGTGAATGTAAAATATAACTTAAAATCTTGGCCCGTCTCTTCTCCTCGAAAAAATTCCTTCTCTTTGGCACATTGCAGCTCTGCCTTTATTCTCTTGAGTTCTTGCTGTCATGCGTATATTGCTCCTCAAATTTAAGTAAGTACAAACTAAGTACGTACACAGAGATCAGTCATTGGAGATTGGAATACGTGGTCCAAAAATACCTAGCTTTAGTTATTTCACTCCCAAAAGTGATTACTGAATGTTTTGTATCATGCTGGTGTAAGCAGCAGCACAAGAAAATGTATTTGCCAGTGCCACATTTATAGTATAATCTAAGTCTTTGCAACTACAGTGCTAAAATAGGGCATTGGAAAATATATCCTACAGGGTTTCTAAGTAAGGAAACATACAGATAGATTTTCTTGGCAAATTCTAACGCTAACGTAACAGCACATTAATAAGGTACTTTATAGCAATATAGGCCAAGTTTACGGAGCAAAATAATTCAATTTAGGGACAGCAGTACTGTTCAGTACAGCACTCATACTTCCCCTGTTCTGAGTGCTTTGCATAGTTTCACTTACTCTCTTCCTGGAGTTCCAGAACACGTCTGCATCTTCCCATGACTATGATGATCCAACCCCTTTTCCACCTCTGGAGGGAAATTCCTAATAGCTGATGACTAGTTTCCTTTTTCTTCCTTTAAACACAGACTTGCATTTGCAGTACTTTGCTTTGAGCCAGGAATCATTGTGTGTTTTCAAACTTCTCACACAGGGCTACCTCAAAAATGTGTCATCAAGTAAGGCAGAATACAATGGACGCTCTGAGCAGACAGCTCACTACCCTCCAGTCTCCTGCTCACTCCTCACAAATCCATAAAGTCTAGGTATTTCCTACTTCTGCTTCTTCTCAACTGGCATTTTCTGACCCACTAGAACTTATTCTAGTTTTGCAAAAGCTTATCAACTGGCATGATATAAAATAAATAAAAAGATGCTTGGAAAAGACTGCATTCTGGCTTCTCTATAGCTGTGCTTCTGTTGGAAAATGGAAATGGGGAACTTTATAGAATGCATTTTCCTTCCTTTCTTACTTTCCCTCCTTTGGCTGGTCAAAACAGTAAAGCTTCTGACACATGTTTTCAGCTGAAAGTTATTTTGTTTAACTGTTGTTAAAAACAAATAGATTTGGTGAGTAAAAAAGCTTTTTGACAATTGATGCCATCTCCTACAACATCCTCATGATGAAGCTGAGGAAGGCTGAAATAGATGAGAGGACGGTGAGGTGGGTTGAAACTGGCCAAGCTGTGATCAGTGACACAGAGTCCAGCTGGAGGTCTGTATTTAGAATTGCTCCACACAGGTCAGTGCTGTGCCCAGTCTTGTTCAACATCTTCACCAGTGTCCTTGATGAAGGGTTAGTGTCCACCCTCAGCAAGTTTGCTGATGACACAAAGCTGAGAGGAATGATTGGCACACCAGAAAGCTGTGCTGCTATTCAGTGAGACCTGGAGAGGCAGAAGAATTGGGCAGAGAGGAACCAAATGAGGTTCAGCAAAAGCAAGTGTAGAGTCTTGCAACTAGGGAGGAATAACTGCATGCACCAGTACCAGGTTGGGATATGACCTGCTGGAGAGGACCTGGGTGTCCTGGTGGGTGACAGGTTGGCCATGAGCCAGCAGTGTGCCCCTGTGGCCAAGAAGGCCAATGACATCCTGGGATGCATTAAAAAGAGCATGACCAGCAGGTCAAGGGAGGTGATCCTCCCCCTCTACCCTGCCCTGGTCAGGCCTGGAGTACTGTGTCCAGTTCTGGGCTCCCCAGTACAGAACAGACAGGGATCTCCTGGCAAGAGTCCAGCAGAGAGCCACAAAGATGATAAAGGGCCTGGAGCACCTCTCTTATGAGAAAAGGCTGAGCGGCCTGGGTCTGTTCAGCCTTGAGGAAAGAAGACAGAGAGAGTATCTGATCAGTGTCTATAAATACGTAAGGTGTGGGAGCCAAAGGGATGAGGCCATACACCCATTTAGTGGTGTGTGGCAATAGGAAAAGGTGACCGAAGCATAGGATGTTCCGCACAAAAGTACATAAGAACTTCATGGTAAGGGTGACAGAGCACTGGAACAGGCTGCCCAGAGAGGTTGTGGAGTCTCCTCTGGAGACGTTCAAGACCCTCCTGGACACCTACCTGTGGAACCTGTCTAGGGAGCCTGCTTTGACAGGGAGGTTGGACTAGATGACCTCTAGAGGTCTCTTCCAGCCCCTACAATTCTGTGATTTTAAAAGAATGTGGGCATGGCTTCTTCTTCTGTCTTGATGGTGACACAGTTTATATGGCTGTGCTTTGAAAATGCTTTTTTTTTTTGGAGCCTGGATGTCCCCTTTGGTGTGGAAGATACTATCTCTCAAAGACAAAGTAAAATGTAAGGATTTTATAGATTCATCAGAATGATTCATCATGATACTCTGCAAAATTTTAGAAGCATCTTAGATGAGTAGATGGTTTCCCTAATCCTTCACTACTGCAAGGAAAATTTCATTTAGCATCTCTTCTCTAATTTGAATCTATACCCCTTTATCGTTCCTGCCAAAGAAAGACAAAATCTTTAAGAACAATTGAAAACATATTAGGGAAGAATTTCAGCTTATTCAATCCAAAGGATCTGTTTACAAGGGGATCACTTCAATCTTTTCATTCACTTAATTAAATTCACTGTGGAACAAGACATATAATTGTGTCTCTCTCTTCAGAACACAGTAATACCACAGATGCAGAAGTCTTAACCTTTTCTATTTCCTTTGACTATTGTTCATTTCATAATGTAGCTGAAAAAGAGAAAACAAATTAACTGGAGTAAATAAAACTCTAAAATCCTTTTGCATTTCTGTATTTATTCCATGGAAAATTTTGGGGTACAAACAGTTTAGATTAATGTCTATTTCATAGCTTCTTTTGTCAAAATCGATGCTTATTATTCAAATTTATCCAAAGCATGCTTTTTTCAAGAGATACCTTACATTAAGAAAAAATAGAAAAAAAAAAAAACTTAGCAAGAAATATAGATGGGCAAAACTAAGCATTTGAGGTACAATCAAATGGTTGTTAGTGCCAAAGCAAACAAGCAAATTCAATATCAAAGACTTTGTTTTTGTTCTAATAAATCATAACCTTATTTTGAAAGTTAGTATACCCTTTGGGGAATTTTTTGGAAGCCGATAGTAAGAATATATCCTTTCCTTTCTGTAAGAAAAATATTTTCTTCTGATTCTGTGGATTTCTACAGTATTTTATTTAGTATGCTTTCATATGGTGGAAGGAGAAAGAGAATGGGATGATATAAATTCTTCTGCAGTTTCTATTAGAGATGTTGTAAACTGTTTTGGGCCAGTTTGGCCCAGTCCTGTGACTAAATAGGGTGGGGGCACCCACAGAACCACACCCTGGTAGAAGGCGAAGGAAGAAAGGAGAAAAGATAGGGAGATGGGCCTAAAAACAAAACGCTGGCAACAAGCTAAGGGAGAAAACTAATTTACTAAACGAATGCAGGATAACACAATATAATACAATATGACTGGAATTGAAGCTAGAAAATCAAATAGAATGAGAGAGGGAGACAGACTATCCAAAACCACAGGTCTTGCTCTAATGCTGAAGGCAAGATGGCTAGGGAGCATGCACTGTAGAGACAAGCAGTAAAATAAGGGGCAGTCTTGTGATTTGCAAGCAGTTTTATCTTTCACTCTAAACAGAAAATGGAAATGGAACAGTGAAAGTCTTGTAGTTCTTACCTTCTGAGAACCAGGTACCTGGAAATATTGACAATCCATGGAACTGGAGCACTAAATCTTTAACTCCCACTGTACTACATGATGTTATGATGTGGAATACTGATAATAAAAGTCATAAAACCATGATATATGTATTATTTTAAATTTCTTTTCTTTTTAGAATACATTAGGCCAAACCCTACTTTTATTTGTAAGATTCGGTACCAAAAATCTCTAGTGAAGTCAGTAGACTTCCTTTGGATTTACAGTTATAACAGGCTATGCTTTATCTATGGGTGTTTATGTTGTCTCTTAAGTATTCACCTGAAGTTTAACATACACCCTTATGAGCAGCTTTATGTAGACATAATTGGTATGTTTGTTCTTATCATAGCTTTAACATTTGTAATTATCACTCTTATCTTAGAATCAGAATGATCGAAGAAGCATTTAGGCAGAAGATTGAAGATCACCAAGTCCAACAATCAACCTGACTATCAAGTTCCATCACTAATCTATGTCTCTTAGCACCGCATCCACATGTATCTTAAATGTTTTGCAAGATGGCAACTCTACTGCGTCTCTGGGCAGCCAATTTCAATATTTTATCACCCTCTCCATTAAGAAAATATTCCTAATTTCTAATGTAAGCCTTTACATTAGAAAGCCTTTACATTAGACAGGGCTAAGAGGGGGCCTTTGCCAACCTCTAACTTGAAGTCCACAGGGCTAAGTGCAAGATCCAGCACCTGTGTCACGGCAATTCAGCCTGGGTGGAGAATATCTTGAGAGCAGCCCTGAGGAGAAGGATTTGGGAGTTTCAATTGATGAAAGACACAACATGAGCCAGCAATGTGTGCTTGTAGCTCAGAAGGCCAACTATTATCCTGGGTTGCATCAAGAGAAGTGACCAGCAGGCCAAGAGATGTGATTCTGCCCCTCTACTCTCCTCTTATGTGACCTCACCTGAAGTACTGTGTCCAGTTCTGGGCTCCCAAATACAAGAAGGATGTCTAGCTGTTGGAGCGGGTCCAGAAGAGGGCCATGAAGATGATCAGAGAAATGGAGCACCTCTGTTATAGGGAAAGGCTAAGAGAGTTGGGATTCCTCAACATGAAGAGAAAAGTCTCTGAGGAGACCTTACAGTGGCCTTCCAGTACCTGAAGGGAGCCTACAGGAAAGCTAGAGGAGAACTTCTTACATGAACATGTAGCGACAGAGATGGGACATGGAAACAAGTTGCCCAGGTCTGGATGTCCCTACTCTGGAGGCATTCAAGGCCAGGCTGGATGGGTCTTTGAAAACCCAGTCTGGAGGGAAGTGTCCCTGCCTATAGCAGGAGGATTGGAACTAGATGATAATAAATGTTCCTTCTGACTCAAACCATTCTATGATTCTATGATAGAATAATGTAAGAATAAAATAGACTACTAGTTTCTAATTTCTAATGGAAAGTTAGAAAACTGGTAAGCTAATTCGTAATTAAAATGCCAGTAAAAGTAATAGAATCACAGAATCATAGAATCACAAGGTTGGAAAAGACCTACAAGATCATCTAGTCCAACCATCCTTCCATCACCATTATTACCACAAGTTACTAAACCATACCTTGTAGCTCTCATCCGGATGCCTCTTGAACACCGCGAGGGATGACGACTCCACCACCTCCCTACACAGGCCATTCCAGTGCCTGACCACTCTCTGAGAGAAAAAGTTTTTCCTTATGTCTAATCTAAATCTCCTCTGGCACAACTTGTGGCCATTTCCTCAGGTCCTATTTGTTACCTGGGAGAAGAGGCCAAAGCCCTCCCCATCACAGCCTCCCTTCAGGAAGCTGTAGAGTGCAATGAGGTCTCCCCTGAGCCTCCCCTTTTCCGGACTAACCAATCCCAACTCCCTCAGCCACTCCTCATAAGGCTTGTACCCTTCTACTCTTGACATATCTAAAAATATCTTTCTTGTTATCCTTTACATCCTTTGCAAGGTTCAATTCCAAGAGGGCCTTAGGCTTCCCTGTTACATTCCTACAGGCCCTGACAGCATTCCTATATTCTTCCCAGGTGGACAGGTCCTATTTCCATATTTAATGAACCTTCTTCTTTCCTTTTCGTTTATCTGTGAGTTCCCTGCTCATCCACGCAGTCCTCTTGCCACCTTCCCTCAATTTTTTACTCTCAGGGACGCACCAATACCAATAGTTCAGTGGCAAATGAATACAGCTGGAAAACAAAGGCTCTAAAATAATTATTGGGTTAGCTCAGCAATAGTAGATGAATTATTGAGAAGAAAAGTTAGACATGGGAGCATTCCCTCTTCTACAAAGTTATACTTACCTTTCACTATCTTCATCCCTGTAGGCTACCCCTTTCCCTCAAAGCAGGAGTACTGTAAATTGTTATAGGTCTTAAACCAACTTGTCATATTTGGCATTCATTTAATTAGCTTTGGCAAATGCTTTTTTATGACTCACGGGAGAGTTCTTTTGGTCTCTTTACTAACAGATGTATCATTTCCTGTGCTAAAAGCAATGACAACAGTGTCACATGGCTATAAAATAGGAATTTGTTACTCGTAGTCCAGTAAAAACAACTTCCCTGAAAAAAATTATAATAATAGAAAGGAAATAAAATAAACGTATTAGATAAGATGGAAAATACATACTAGCAGAAATGTTTAGTCATAAAGGTTGGATCCTTTATCACCTATCTAAACTTTGCATGTTAAAGTAGAATTCTCTGTGACACAATATTAACTAAACTACCTCAGAAAGCAATGATTTTTTTGATGTGAAAACAAACAAAAGAAACAAACCAAACAGAACCTCCAGTGGTCAAATCTACCTCTTTATGTTACCTGTACATGATATTGTAAATTGCACACAAACAAGATTTTATAACTTCATTATCTCAAATACAACTGCCTAGATGTTTCCTTGTTTGTACTACTACAGTTCTCCAGGTTAACATGTGAAAAACTGTAAAGGTGAGTAGCAGTGAGTGAATAGTATTGCACTGTGATCAGGCCGACCAGATGGAAGGGGGTGAAATTTTACTAATTGTTTAAGGCTCACTAAAGTGCTTTTGCAAACCACAGCAAGGTAGGCGGAAGGATTCCCCCTTGCATCAGGCGTGTGCATCACTGAAATAAACTGTACCTGCTATGGAGTTTGATTCCGCAAGTCAGTCCAAGATACTCTCCACAGTAATTTCTAAATCATGATTTGTTCATTCACACGTCCTTACTCTCCTACGTATGCTTAGTTCATGTAGCAGAGAAGCCCCTAACAGATAGAAAAATAAGTTAAGAGTCTACTAATTAAGATATAGTACTTTCTTTTGTTGATCCTCAATGCTCCCTGCCCATTTGGAAGCAGAGGGGAGATGCACCTCTTTCTTAGTGCCAGTGAGAAAAGGACAGCAGTATGCCACCTGCATGCATCTTATTGTTCCAGAGTCCTGCAGCTCTCTCAGACCCTCAGGGCAAAGCCATTTAAACTATTGGTGACTGCAGAACTTTCTGCCAAACTCCACTCACAATTATCAGTTCAAGTACAGCCTAACAAACATAGGTAAACATTCTCTATTCATTTCAGTGCGCTTTTGTAAACATTCTGAGATTTTTATCTTCCTACCTCAGAATAGGAAAATTCTGTGAATGCTCAGGAGGAGAGGTTTCCGATGTGAGTATATGTCTGGCCATTCTGAAGTATTTTTGAGATGCTTGTCCTCCCAAGGAGCATGATCAAAACCATGTTGCTTGTGCCTAGCTGTACTACACAAATGGCATTTCAAGGTGTGTTACAAATATCTGGATTCAGATTGAAGGGAAGTCCTCTCTTGCTGTCAATAACCCGTGATTATTTTTTTTTTAGATCTCGCTGAGACATTTCCTGGATAATTCAAGAAAAAATGTAATGTTTTTTGAAAAATTTCTCAGCCAGTTTCTATTACTTCAATTCCCCAGTGCAACTAATCTATCACCTTTATCAGAACTGAATTCAACAAAACAAAATGAAAATGAAGGGAATGTACTCATCACTTGATTATAATTAAAGGTGGAGTTTTAGACAAGCTGCCACAGGGAGATGTAATTTACACTTTCTAACATCAGCCAACCCTCCTATGCCGGGGGGGCAATTCATCACTGTGGAGGGGCACGTGATGTTTGATGGGAGCACTCTGGCAGAGGACCCTGAGTAAACAACTTTGTGAACCATCCTGGTCATGCCCCAGTATAGACAATGCTACCCACTCCCCCTGCTCCTCTGTCAGCAGCTTGGATTACACAGACACAATACTGACGTTATTTACACTGAACCAGACATTTTCAGCTGCAGCTTCTGTACACATCACAAGGTAAGGATAAGAAAATTCCTCAACATTAGATGCAAGTTTTCAGGCCACTAATAAAAAATTACATTATTTTATGCTTTTAGTCCTAATTCTCTCCATGTAAGATGACAAAATAGGAAAGTTTTTCAAAGTTTTAAAAAAGTTTTTAAAGAAAAAGTGGACATGACAGTTAGGTTGCAGTTAAACCTGGAGTTGGAATCATCTCAGATACATAGCTCAAATCACTTCATTTTATGTTTCCATGGTGTTTATTGCTGTTTCCTTCTTTCCATTTCCCTTTTGTAGCAAGAAAAATTAGCTGATGTATAGGTTACCATCCCATAACATTAATTTGGGCTTTAATTAATAAAAGTTTTGTATTTCTCATTCAGTTCTTGACTATTTTTATGGCTTATATGAAAAATCTTTATGTTCAGTTTTGATTAAATATTTCTAGTTACATCAAACTCTGTAATGTGAAAAATCTTCTAAAAATAGCTTCACAAACATTACATGTTCACCATTTTAAAGCATGTCTAAGAGATTATTTCCTATTAAATTAATGCTAATTTTGACTTTTTTTTTTTTTTGTGGGGGGGGGGGGGGG
>JAOWBP010002392.1:54421889-54434647 GCA_028571105.1 Tragopan temminckii
AAAAATAAAAAAATAAAAAAAAATCACATTTTTCATGGGAATTTTACACTACATGTGTAGGTAACTTAAACATTATCCTATCATTCTGAGAGGACTGGATATTTATTTATAAGGTATTTGTTGAGTTGTATTCTTGCAGGGCTGAACAGCATTTTAAGACTTGCAGCATGGTGAAAATAATTGTTATAAATAAGTTCCTATGTTTTTCAAGATTGCTTAACATTTATCAAGTATGGCTGTTTCAAGTCATAGGTAATAATTTGAGTATGATGGCAGCGTTTCTGCTGTCACATAAATGTGGAATTTAAACTACTTGCCCCAAGCAGAACAGGATTAATTTCTGCTCTGATTGCTGGAGCTACAATTTATGGGTTTACAATCCTATTCTCAGTCCTCTAAACAATATTACCGCTCCAGGCATCAAAATAGCATTTAGATTCAACTTGAAAATGCTCTCTTTCTTTTCTGGAAGACTCTAAGTGTCTGCAAGGAGATCTTGTGGAAAGGTCTGGCAAGAGTAGTGCCTCAGGTAGTTTGAGGGATTGTACAGTGTTTAGCTTTTAAAGCTTGGTGCCAAAAGCTGGTGACTACTGGTTGCATAAAGAGCTCTACTTTCAAGGTAACTATGGCTACGAGAGTTGGACTGGCATCGGCGGGAGTAAGCAAACATCCCATGTCCATTTAAGATATTAAATGCAGTGGAGTCGGTCCTCTTTAATGCTAATATATGTCCTGTTTATTTAATTCAGTCATACCTGTGAATGAATTTTTTTCTGCATTGCATCACGTTATAGGATTTTCTGTGCTTAAGTACTTTAACAGTTTGTTTGTGATGCAGTGCAGGCGAGCATAAATCAGGGTGTTTTTGGCTTAAGGTTTGAGTCTGTCCATGAGAATATTAGTGTCTTGTGCTTTCTCCGGGCTCCAGCAAAGACAACACTTCTGTTATGTGCTATAGCTGAAGGTTGGAGAGGTGCTTTTCTGCTCTGCATTGGAGCAGGAGGTCTGGCACCCTAGTGCTCACAAGAGCCCTGGTACACGGGGTTTCTGCTGTGCTTTGGGACTGAAACACAGAAAGGCTCTTTGGAAACTCTCCCTCAATGTTGAGCACTTCAAGGCCCAGACATAACTTTTTGCTTGACGTAGACAGATTAAGTCTATAAAGCTTCTCTTTCTGGAATAAAATGCTGTTCTGTAAGTCGTAATGTTCCATACTAATATTGTTTGGTATACTGTAAGACCATATTAAAAATACTTGTGAGTTGTAGTCTGCCATAAGATCTCAAAATCTTATGTGCTTGTAGATGATTTTGCGTCGCCTGTTAATAGTGCTGGAAATTCTGAAGGGGTTATATGATTTCCATTTTACGGATGTGGAAACAAAGTTGTAAATGACTTGCCTGGAAAATAAATGAGAGAAATTTAATAATATGCTGTGTGTCTAAGCCAGCTTCAAGCACAGAGCTACCTTTCTGCCCCTCACCAAAATAAGAGATTATTTAAATTGGTTTGTAGGAGATCTGTTGATACTGTAGATATTATCAGTGGCCAAATATATGAAAGATTATTCTTGAAAAAAAAATCAGAATTGATCATAATTGTAGTGTGAATGACTGAAATCTGGAAAGTAGTTTCAATAGGAAAATCATAATTAGCTTTAAGCGAGAGCCAAGCAGTTTGTTTTTTGGGTTGTTTTTTGGTGTTATGGCTTTGCAGGGTTAAATATATGAATGCACAGAATTTGATAAAATGTTCAGTAGTACATTGTTTAAGACTAAATATGTGACTTTTGAACCAAATTTCTTAAGAACTTTGCAAAAGCTAATTTGTGATGATGACAAGGAAAGTTCAAAAGCTGTTGGGAGCAATTTGAACTGCATCTTCAAAAAGCTATACTCAGGAACAAAGGGAGATAAATATAGATATAGGACCTTGTTTTTAGGTGCTCTATTGGAAAACACTGGTCCGGTGTTTCTGCACAATTTAATGAATTCACATTTTACTCAGCACTGGTGAGGCTACACCTTGAGTACTGTGTTCAGTTTTGGGCCCCTCACTACGTAAAAGACATTGAGGCCCTGGAGTGTATTCAGAGAAGGGCAAGAAAGCTCTGAGGGGTCTACAGCACAAGTCTTATGAGGAGCGTCTGAGGGA
Source organism: Tragopan temminckii (assembly GCA_028571105.1). Taxonomy (NCBI): domain Eukaryota; kingdom Metazoa; phylum Chordata; class Aves; order Galliformes; family Phasianidae; genus Tragopan; species Tragopan temminckii. The sequence goes on from JAOWBP010002392.1 coordinate 54,424,044, forward strand.
GCTGGGATTGTTTAATCTGGAGAAGAGGAGGCTCAGAGAGACATTACTGCTCTCTACATCTCCCTGAAAGGAGGTTGTGTCGCAGTGGGGGTTGGCCTCTTCTCCCTCCTTCCCCAGTAACTAGTGATAGGAGGGAAGGTGATGACCATTAGTTGCACCAGAGGAGGTTCAGGTTGGATATTAGGAAACATTTCTTCTACGAAAGAGTGGTGGTGTTTTGGAACAGGCTGCCCTGGAGTTACTGTCCCAAAAAGCGTTCAAGAAAAGTGTAGATGTGGTACTGAGAAACATGATTAGTGGACAAGGTGGTGATGTGTTGATGATCGGACTGGATGATCTTAGAGATCTTTTTCAATCTTCTATGAATCTTCATGTGCTTTAACTCATTCTCCATGTAAAACGTGGCTAGGTTAGGATAAGGTCAGGAATGTTTTTCAATCCTATGAGGAGTTCTGAAAAAATTATACCCTAACTTACAGATGAAAATAAACTTAAAAAAGAGGCAATGGATCTAACATAAGGAAAAATAGTTGCGATTAAATGAGAAGTTTTGGTTAATCTATGACTCTCTTAAATGTAGCGTTTTAAAAATATCCTGATATTTACTTATAAAAATCATAAATGCTCCAAATAAAAGTCAATATTTGAACTAGGAAGTTTATCAAAATCAAAACATGTTCTGGAAAACATAGGCTTTGCCACTTCAGAATTTTATGACCAAAATCTTTTTTTGAAAGTGCCCCGGCATTTCATTTTTCTTATCTATTAAAGTGCCAGAATCTTATAGATTTTTTTCACTGACATCTGGATATCTGGTACCTTGTCAACTTGCTTAACAATCATGACTCTGAGTTTATGTCAAATCATTAATGTATTCTGTTTTACTTACATATTTTTTATCCCCATGGGATTCCTTGATTCATTTTTTTTTTTAAATGAACACATTAGGAGGCAAAATCATCAGGCTAGTACTCACAGACTGCATGAGACACTGCCAGATTTGTCTTTTTTTTTTTCTGCATTAAAAAATCTGTGATTTAGGTAATTATGAGTTATTATCTTCTTTGAACATTCTGATAGCACACTGGGTTGGGTTTTTCCCCCTCTTCTCTTTGCCCTCTCTGACTGGTGAAGCTAATGCACCGTGTCAGAGGCTGAATCTGACACTTTGCCATCCCTTAACACTACTGTGTTATCTGCCACTGCATTTAAGTCATGTTCACAAATGTAAGCTAAGTATCAACCAGTTAAAACCCAGAGAGTCAAAATCTCTAAATGCTCATGATAGCGAATAAATGTTATTGAAAGTCACTGTGTGGTGTGCTGACAGAACCCGAGTCTCCCTGTCTGCCTTCCTTGCTGATTAGTTTATAAACTTCAGCCAACAAAATTATCCACAGAGAACACTGTGAATGGAAAGTGGCAGTGACGTCTGCTGTGGCAGGGGGCTATGGGCTGTTATCTGAAATCTCAAAAAAGGGTCTATTCCTAAAGCTACAGCAATTTTTATCAAATTATCAAAAGTGAAAGAATGACATAAGTATGCACAATAATTTTTAAGTCCCTATTTTAATCCAGTAAATGTTTGTTGATGGCTGGAGAGTAGAATACTATTGTGCTTCTTCCCTGAAGGATTTTAGTTTTCAACTTATTTTGGTTCTTAAGGAATGGCAAGAATCAAGATGAAACCTCCCATGTAGGGCTTGCCCAGCTCTGTTGTACTATATTATATGGTAATCAAGCATACTTCAGATTGATGACCTTTCATCTAGGGCTGTTGTTTAACAGCATACAGTGCTGCAATCTGGGCTTTTGTGTGTTTCAAGTATTGATTTTCCACATAGAGAGAACTGCAATAATAACCTGGGGAGGTCTGGCAGCACGGTGACCTGGTTTACTATTATTCCTTACAGCTCTAGGCAAAGCAGTCAGTTCCTGGCAGCTGGGGGCTGTAACCAGATCTTCCTCCAGCCTTCCTTTCCGGCTTCTTTCCATTCAATTTCTTTTCTTCTCTTCCCAGCTTTCTTCTTTTCCCAGCATCCCAGGAGCAGCAGTGTTCATCTCAGCCTGGATCACTGGGCAGCTTTGCACTGCTAATTCCAGAGCATTGGAAGCTGAGTGAGCAATATTGCATATCAAATGCAGTTTTGGTCAAGAATCACTTCAAAATGGTGCTCTGCTTTGATAATATATTGTTTTTTTCCTTTGGACAAAGAAATTTGCCGCTGCTGTCTTGTTCAAAACTCTGCTTAAGTTTACTCCTTCCCTTTCTAAAGCTCTGGGGTATGAATCCCATTCACACTGGGGTACCATGGTGATGAGTGGCTTACAAATACCAGAGACGGAAAGCGTGGGGATGGTTGCTGTGGTGTGCTTAATCTCCTTGTGATCCTTTTTATATGGGGATAATTCTGTGTGGGGAACCTATGATCCAAACTCAACGCTCTCCAAGCCAATTGAGCAAGACTACAGGGAACAGGGATACCTCGTGGAGTTGAGCTGGTAACTGATGTCAGCACTCGGTGGTTCTAAGGCTATGTCACCGCTTGCTTCTGTAATCCTTCCTATGCGTTTACTTGATTTACTTTGGAAATGGGTTCTCTCACGTGACTGAGGTTACTTACCTACTATTTCAGAGTACAGCATATAGTCAGTATTTGTTCATCACATGTAATGGTGGGTGTGCAATATTTATAGAGTCTTCCCCTTAGGATTAACTGGGAATAGTGGAGTCACAGCCAAATTGCCAGAGCTGCTGCTTATCAAAGCCAGCTCAGTTACCATACCTTGGCTGGAGTAATCTAGACTCACACTGTAAGTGTATTACCCAGTAAATACAATGCATTTGATACCTATTTGAAGAGACTTCACTCATTTCAAAAGTCTCAGGAGACAAAATGAGTTACTTCTGTGGCTGAATCATTGAACAAAAGAGAAGCCATTCATTATCTGAAGGAACAGGACAGTATACATTTCACTGCATTGTGGCTGGCAGCTGACAGCCTTGAAAAATATGTTCTTGTCTTCACGGGAGCATAAAAATCAACTTTGTGCATCTGAGGTACTAAAACAACATCTAATGAGTCAAGTTGCAATCAAGTTAGCCTTACTAGTGAAGAGCAAGAAACATATTCAAAATTTTGGCAACTGCCATTTTACCTTTGTCTTAATGACAGAAAATCCGCTGAGATTTCCCACAAGTTTTCTTGAGCTGTATAATAAAGAAAGGTGCCCTGAGCTATTTTTCCTCTCACACCCAACCACCTTGAAATTCTAACCTTAGGAGTGAAAATAAAAAGATAAAAAACAGGTAGAATTCCTGCTTCTGTTCTCTTACCTATTTAAAAATATTGAGTTTGTCACCAGAGGGGAGAACCATGGAGCTGATTTCCTTTCTGGAAAAAGCAAACTGTCAATTTTTATTTTTATCTTTTCAAATAACACTGTGCCAAACAAACACCCTGAAGAGTCAATTCTGCAGATGTATGTACTCCTAAATTTGTCGTGTCTGCGTGCAGATAACCATACCATCTGTCTTCATGATTTAAAAAAAAAACTATTACTTGTGACTCTTCAGGTTTGTATTTTGTAGTAAAAGATATTAGTGACTCCAAAACTTTATGTAGCTTCATGCTGGTAAATAAGAAAAGACAGTAATGATTAGAGACTTTTCGTGCCCAGCAGCTTGTAAATACTGGGGAGAGTAGGCAATTTTTGTACAGGATAAACGTGAAAGGTGTTTGAAATAGTTTTCAAAGTCCATGTTTTCTAGAAGGCTGAGAAATCTCATCACCAGTACTGTGCAATGATGAGAGTCTTCTTTTGTTGCTGGTCTGATCAAAAGAGGTAACAGCCATATTTGGAGAGCACCTACTTTGGTTGAATCTGTAATTCCATGATTATGCCTGAATAAAAGGTGCATGGTAACAGAGTTTCACAGAAGAACTTGAGTCTGATGGAGTGGACTGCAATCCTGCCCATGGCAGGAGGTTTGGAACTAGAATCCCTAAGGTCCCCCTCCAACCTAAGCCATTCTATGAACCATAGATTCTTCTTTGGAAGCACAAGATGAACACAGAAATTGTATTTCTGCCTCTACTCAGATGGCTGAAGTTGGAAGCAGAGGTTGATTTTACAATATCCAGCTATGGATGTAAGAACCTCAGGTAGGACTATGACACATTAATTAATATGGAAATCCATAAAGATGTTGATATTAAAGACTGAGATTGTTTCAGTCTTCTGAAATAATGAACATTTTCATCACGTGAACACATCCACTCAGTGCTATTGTGAACCACTCAGTTGTTAGGATGGAGTCATTCTGTACTCATGGCAAATCAGTTTAGAAACATTTGCAGCAACCTGTAAAAGAGTAGATAATATAGAGAACTGATCCTATTTACATTTTGCTTGATTTTAATCAAAAATGCTGTGCCTAGTTTCCTAATCTATCCTTCTAGAGCTATTTGCTGAACAGGGTGTAGGCAAATGGGAAGAAATGCTTTAGATCTGAGGCTTCTCATTTCTGATAGTTTTGCACCTCAGGATTCCTTTATTTCTTAACAGAAATAGTGTTTTTAATGGAAAATAGGAAGGATTAAAGAAAACCCTTTCATCTTCTGTTTTGCCATGGAAGGCTTAGCACTTGAAATTTAAAAGACTGACCTGTTCTATATTCAGACATAATTCAGAAAATGAAGTCAATCAATATAGGTTATCTCAATAGATATTGGATGTAACTGTTAGTTGTGCCTCATCATGAGAAAATGGTTGCCTTAGGGTGGGTAATATTTGCCTGAATGAATGATCTCCTGTTTATCAGCATACCTCATTTTAGTCCATGTTGACTGCAGTTATTAAGGTAAGAGAGTGGTTTGTGCATGTGAGATTGCATTCCCCTGACATCACTGTATCAATACTTGGTCTCATTCTCAGTAGGACCAGTTCAGTTGGTTCACGGGTGGCAGTAGTACGTAGGTAAGACAGAAGACAGAATAATCTCTTAAATAATTATCTTTTTTGTTATTTGACTTTTTCTTAGCTGTGAGCAGCATGGAAGAACATCACAGGCAAAATGTGGTTTTGTTTTGTTCTGTAAAAAGTAAATTAGGAGAATTTACTTTTCAAGATAATAGCAAAGGGGCATTTAGCAGAATGATTTACAAAACTTCTGCTTTGTTAACTTGTGTCCCTATCATTTCATTTACACATCTTCTCTTGGAGCCTAAACCTTTTGTCTGTCACTAGAACTTCAGTGTGAAAATAGTATATACAACACTTATGAAACTCAGATCATTTCTTCACCACATAGAATATAGCTAGAGATGTATAATATGCAATATAAATATGATAAGAAGTGCCACTAGAGCTCATCTTTGATTAAGAATTTATTTTACTCTCCTCTTAACAAGGATTGACTGAATCACAGGCCATTTCATTTAGGAGGCTATATGTGAGAGCTTTGTTGATTTTTAATTTTCCTCCATTGATTTTCAGCATCCAGAGAGCACTTGTTCTCTAATGGCTCTCTGTGTTGGTGTTTGCTTGCAAATTGAAGTAAAAGATAAATGGCTGTCAGGGTAATACCTCTCCAAGGGCTTCCACTTGAGGGCTGGTTGCTGTTAGCTGAGCTGCTGAGTGTTTGGAAAAGTTCTCTGCTCAAAGAAAGGTATTCCTGAGCCTCTAAATGTGGTAAAATGAGTTTATTTCTTGGCCTGCCTTGACAACAATGTCAAGTTAACTTCTGGTTCTTTGTAAGGAATAAGCCCCGTTTGTCCACATATTTTTTTTCAGGAAACAGAAATGCTCTGCACTTTTCTCAAAAGGGATTAAAATGTTTTACCTCAACAAACAGTTGATTTTTCAGTAAAAGAAAGGGACAAGAACTGCTCGTATTTGGTTAGTTATGAGCAAGTATTTGAAGTAGGATGTGGTTAAGTTATGCTTGTGCTAAGATTGAAAGTTTTGGTCCCTCTGTTGGAAAATAATATTTAGAAATGGCTATAAATCTAATTTTCAAAATGTTTTCAAGCTTAGGAACCTCTAGCTCTTATTAAGCATGAACTTGCTTTACATTTGGCTGTTTGAGACCTGCCTGTTGCATTGTATAACAGTATTCTGTCTTGGAGCCACTGCTAATTAAAGAGCTCTTTTTTTCACTCCTTCATTACCTAGTTAGGACAGACTTCAGTATTTAGGAAATACATATGCTGTCCCAAGTTTTGAAGTAGAGAACTGTGAGAAAGGCTGTGAGACTCTTGGAGCTCCAGGGAGATGATGCCAGGGATAGTGCGCCTCTCCTGTGGGTGCTGCGCATCACCCTTTCCCATGGGACCACTGGAAATGGTTGCTGTTCATCACCTTGGTGGTATTTTTTTGTCAGGCAGATCTATACAGTGCATATGCACAGACTTCAGTATGTATTTTTATATATTTACATTGCCAAATTGCGCTAACACATTTTTAAGAGTTCAGTTATTGAACATGTACCACTTATTCACATATGCAATTTCTTTATTAAGTTTTCAGCTTTTCAAGAGTTCCCTTTAAAATCAGCAATCAGATGGCCTAACAAATCTGTGGCACTTTTTTATTGCTCACTATTTCACATGAAACAGTGGCACATGTATGAATTCAAGCAGCTTCAAAAACATCTGGAGTGGGATAGACATTCACGGATGCTGAAGCAGCTTAATAAACTGCTCCATTACCAAATAGGTATAAGAAACTAAAGACTCTGTCTGGAAATGGAGGGAGCTACAAATTCTGGGCTCCTCTCTCAGCTCTGCTACTCTGTTATTTTCTGTCACCTGGATGGATATTAAGGTCAGTGTTCCTTATAGTCCTCTAGTTGTGTGGAGTCCAGCATCAGTGGGAGTTTAAAACTGGAAAAATGGATATCTGAATTTCAGGTTGGTTTTTATGTTCTCATTTGGCAGAAGTTTAAACTGTTCATGTTTGGCATTAAGTGTGTGGATTATGCCATTGACTTCAGTTCAGTGCATAAGGTTAAGCATTTGCACAATTGCATTTGGGAACTGGGGAATAAAACGGAATGCACAAAAATTAGTCATTACCAGAGGAGCGGGAGAGTAACTTCTCCATATCTTAATTTATAAATGAGAAGAGTAGCTATTTTCCAAGCATATGAAGACACTGTTTCCCAGCAAAATGCAGTTTATCTGAGGACTTCCATTAGCTCTTTTTTAAAGCCATGAACTACTGATGGCTGTATGTGCCACAGGGCACACAGAAATTTTTTGCTGAAGGCTTTGTTTCAAGCTTTTGGGGCTTTTCCTTCTCACTTGCTAGGCTTATTGCATCACATGTGCTTCTGTTTTCTTTCTTCAGTGTGGCTTTCAGGGTGACCTTTGCTGAGATAAAAAGACTAAAATCGTTTTCCTGAAGCAACATCTTCAGCCATGATGAGCAATTCATTGCTCTGAAATGAACTGCACACTCCCAGAAATAATCCATAACAGACCAGACTGGACCTGGCAGAGCTCTTGATTTTCTCTGTTCGTCCTACACTGCTTGTGAATCAGGGCAATGTAAAATCATAAAATACAGTACTGTATGTAATGGCTCTGCTAGTTCTACAGTGTGAGAAAAGCTGTTGTCTTATGTTTTCTTGAAGAATTTAGGGAGAATTGTAATGTGGTTACATTCCTGGTCAACTGTTCAGTGGACTCTGTTTTCACTGCCTCACTTGGTGTCATTTGAACTCAGGCAAATCTAATGTGAAATAGTTTAGAGTGGTGCCAGTGTTAAAGAGATGGTTTTAAGCTACTGTTATGAGGAGCAATACAAGGAGAATTTTGTAAGCAAAATTAGACCATTTCACAATCCATGGGTTAATGGGTGCTTTGAAATGGATATGTTCTTTGTGTGTCCGTTGATCAGGAATGGATTCTGTAGTTTTCAGGGAAACAAGCAAGGGTAATATTAGGGAACAGTCTTGGAAGAAGATGTAAATGGGTAAAGTAATAAATATTATCCCTAAAAGTTCTTTTTAATGTGTCGCCTAACAAGGGAGTTGAGGCAGGGCATTGAAGTGGTCTGAAGCTGAAAATCAGACTTTTTTATTGCAGTAGACTCATTAAAGTTGCCTGTAACAGAAGTACAACCATTTTCCTGTGAGCATGATATTCATTCAATAATTGAAATGTGGTTCTTTAAAAAGTACACACTGTCAGTTCTTTTTTTTTTTTTTTTTTTTTTTTGCTAAGTAATTTATAAAATTCAATTTATAAGTGGACTAGAAACATTGGCCCAGAAAGCCTAGAACACATCTAACTGCTCTATATTGGTTGAGTAATATAACCAACCTGCAGAATGAAGGTTTAATTTATCACTTTTGGGTGAATGCTAATACAAATGCGTAAATAAATGAATGGTTCTTCACCACAGTGTGTATTGTCTAAAGCTGATGAACCAGACACAAACTGGTTTAAGTTCTTTGCGTTATCCAAAATATCTTACATGAAATAATAACTTATTTTATTCTTTATTTTAAAATGTATTTTTAAAGAGCATTTCTGATTGGGTCAGTCTGTCTCCAGCCTGGTCTGGTTGAGCAGGAGGCTGGACTGGAGACCTCCTGAGGTCTGCTGAGCTTCTGGGGCTACTGAATGACACACACATTCAGAATTTAGTTTAAAGATTCTGTCAGTAAGAAGTTATGATTTATTTAATATCTTCTTATTTTATATGTCCATTTTTATAACTTGAATTCAAAACAGCTTATGAGTTTTCTTCAGGTAAGATGAGCAGTATGAATTGCACCATTTATGTTTACAATCAGGTTATATATTGTTGAGTTAAAAACACCACGAGAAGGAAAAATGCTATGAAGCATGCAGTATAAATCCTTGAAATAGATCCTCTGAGTATTGAAGTCTCACTGCTCAGTGTATAAAAATGTGTTGGTTTAATTCTCCAGTTAGTCACAGAGCCCATTTTAAACATTAATTTCTCGTTTCCCTGATATCTTTTCCCCTTAGTAAGTATTTGAACTAGACTTTTGCAAGACCGTAGCATTTCCTTCCCCTGATGGGACAAAAGACTGCCCCCTATACTACCCTCAAATTCCCAAGAAAGGCACGAATCGGTGCCTTGTTAGATTGAGAGCAACCTGATTTCTCAAGGAATGGAAAACCGTGTCGTTGTAAGCAAGATGACCCAAGTTCACTTGGTTTTGTTGCATTATGTATATTGATATTGATTCTTTTGTCACTTGGCTGACTTGTCACTTAACAACCCTGTTTTGTGGTCTAAGAGGCATGCTGGAGACCAGTTGAACCAGAGAGGCACTGGTGATCTATTGTGTGGCAGTTAAAGATGTATGAAGCTGAGATTTGCAATTCAGTGAATACTGCTCAGTTTTTGTGGCAGATGTCATTAGTTATGGTTTCCCTTTAAGCAAAGGGTATTCAAGTGCCTTTGTACCAAGTTCATTGTTAAAAAAGAAAGCCATAGTGTGCAAATGCAGTATTCACTCCAGAGCAGTGCACTCTTCTGCATCTTTCATAATATTATATTTCGTAATATTATATAGTTCGCTGTTTATTGACAGGCTTTTGTTTGTTTGTTTTCATAGAATGTGGCTATTAGGGTAAACTGATTTATACTTTTCTCTTTAGATTGTTCAAACAAAGACATCAAAATGCTGCAGATACGTATGCAGTATCTAGCAAAACTGTGAGTCAGGTGCTAGAATGAACTTTTTAATGGAAAAAGAGACACAGAGAGGTAGAGGGAATTAAAGAAGGTCACAGAACATGTGTGACTGAATCATGGATGGCTTGCAGAGCTCTGATTGCATTCCAGATAGCAGACCTTGTTCTCAACTTGTACTTTCTTAGGCATATATTCTCTGTTCGCTGCATGCACTGCTGGGTCATTGGCTGTTCACACAGGATATTGAAGATGCTCTTGTACAGAACTTTTATTTCTTTTTTTCTGAAGTCTTTTTAAAGGAAGCAAGCTGTGAGAATCTGCAGTGAACCTATAGGTGAAGTACAGTCTGTACAGCACATTTGGTGACCCCTTTCAGCTCTCTCAGTAAACAGCTGAGCATGTATTGATGAACTTTGTGTTGGCATTTTCATCAGGTTTCTGAAGAGGCAACATTGCTGTCTAGATCAATAAAACTCAGTTAGATTTACTGATTACACTATTCTCTTTTCCTGAGACAAACAGCAAGTTAGTAATTGCACTATGCGCTATATTTTCTGCCAGCTGTACCCAACTACACCTGTCAGTTTGCATATGTCATATGGGTTTGGGTCACTTCAGGTATTTTTATTCTCTTAACTGCTGTGAGCTGATGGACTTTCTTTAGAGGAAAAGGAGAAACACACTTTTCATAATCTGAGCCCTCCACTGCAGTCTTCTCAGAAGTGGCCATAATGTGAAACAAATGTTTTGAGATTTTAAAAGGAAGGACTGTGATAGCTGCATGTGCTACCTTGAAAGAGGTAGACTATCTGAATATATGCTGCAAATCTATAATAACAAAATGAGATACTGTAGTGTGTCTAACTGACCTACACAGTTTTTAATTTTTTTTGGAATGCAGGTATTTTTTTTATTGTTGCCAA
>JAOWBP010002392.1:54434747-54466260 GCA_028571105.1 Tragopan temminckii
ACTAAATGCCAGTCAAGAAAACCTGATTTTAAAGTCTTTGAGCTGAGAGTAATTAATTCACTTACTCAATCCTATCCAGATATTTGCATTCCACGTTGCTACATTAGTAGACAGGTCTCTCTAACTGGCTTTTCTCCCTGGTCTCAGTAAAGTAGGTACCTCTCCTCTTTGAAAATGCAGGTTGCATCTGACTTATGAGAAAAAATGTATGCCAAATTACACAAAATAGATAGATGAGAACTTTCATTCCCATAATCACATTTTCTCCAGAATTACTGTTTCTTTTCAGTAATCTATTTACTTCTGTAAGAGTATTGCAATTACTGGACTAAAATGTACTTACTTAAGGACTTCCTAAGTAGCTCTGTTTGAGGTGAGTCCTCCTTTAATTCCAGTGCCTACTGGGGAAGTACAGCTAATCTGTTTCCTCTCTCTTGGAGCACAGATTCTCAGTTGGCGTGAATAGACTAAGCTTCACTGATAATGTTACAGATTTTGAGCCTTGTCTTTGCCATATCCTCTCTTGCAGTTCTCTTGTTAGTGCTGTATGATATTCCTCTCATCAGCCTTCAGAATTTGTTTTGGTAAATGTGTAAGATTTACTCTCTTGCTGGTTGTGAAAGGCTCATATTCCAGGGAAAATCCATGAAGAAAGCAGGGAAGATTTTGGTGATGCTGAATTGCCCCCCTTTTAGGAGATACTCTAAGAGTGTGATTCTCTACTGACTTCTAAAACAGGTAAAGCTCCAAGCTCACACTTTTTCAACTCAGTAATAGTACAACATGGAGGTAGCAGAGAAACAGAGCTGCTAAAAGGCAGAAAGAAAGGATTTGAGGGTCCTAATACAAGGCTTAATAAACGTTCTCAAGGGTATAAGCAGTCTGAGATCATAATGAGTATTTTATTAAATTTCAGGCAACCATTTGTCCAAAATTTTCATCTTCGCTGTCTTTGAAACAGGCTGACCTGCAGCTGAACTGTGCTAAGACACAATTTTAACAGAATTATACCAGCTGTTAACAGAGAGTTAGAAAAAAATGTGTGCTAGATTCACTGTTGGTATAAATTGATGCAATTAGATTGCATTCAGAGGAGTGCTTTTCATTACGCAAAACTGAGATCTGGTGGCTGGGGCTTTTCTGAGGCTGATGGGTAGCCTGAAAATAGGCTGCTATTTTCAAACACCCCTGCTATTTTGCTTACAGTGATATGGTGCAAATACCTGTTTTTAAGTTTTAGAGATAATTTTCTTGGATTTTGAAGAGTCTCCTGAATTTGACCTATTGCAGCATATAGTGCTTCCTAGCTGAGTAAGAGCAGTGTGTGCCAGCTGTCTGCCTGGCTGGGCATGCAGATACTGAACTCCCTGAGGTAGGCATAAGTACAGGGATATCTTACTTCACTTCCTAGTGTAAACCTGCTTAAAAGGAGGTTCCTCTTCTAAGGAAAAGCTCTGTTGTAATGCACTGAAGATATTTACATGTGAGTATTATTTGTGTACCTGCATTGTGATCTTACCTCAGTTTGCAGGTAGGAGGAAATAAGGGAAAGGAAGTGGTAGGCTCATCTTTTCTAGGTTGTTTGCTGGTTAGGAAAACTATGCCTGTAGTTTTGTCCTTTATAAAGAGAAATCAGCTCAGACTTTTGAGTGTTAAATATTGGACACAAGTTATCAATGAACTGCTTCATTTTGTTGTTTTCATGTTGTTTTTTGGTAGTACTCTTAAGTGGTGAAATCCCTGTGGGATGGCTGCCATAGAAGATAATCACTGTCTAAGTCTAGAGGGATCTTGAAAGAAATGCTACTTCTCTTCTGTTCAAAACTTCATTTTTCAGTGTTATCCATGGTAGTGCAATATCCGTCAAAAATTGAGACTGTCTTCCTTACGTTGACACTGAAATAATATCTATATGCTATAGTAGTCTTTGCTTACTCCCATAGGTGGTACTAAAAGACTTTTGTTGAAAAAATTCTTTGACTCATTTTATTTGCAGTAATAGTTTAATTTCTTTTCTTTAAAGATTTTTTTGTGTGTGTTTGTACCTCCTTGAAATTTATGATCACCAGAGTTACATCCCTCTCCCAATATATAGCCCCTCGTATAAACAAGAGAGCCTATTCTTTAGGTGTAAGGTAGGAATGCATGCATTTTTAGCTTGCTTTGGCCTGGGCTAGCAGGTGGAAGAGGAAGCAGAAATCATTCCAGGTGGCCAGGTGCTCTGCTGGCCTCTAGTGGTAAGTGGGCAGCAATCTGGGAGATAGAACAGGTCTTGCCCAGAGGCGGTATCTTCTGATGTTACTTCAGGTAAGATACACCAAAATTTGAAGTGTGAGTGGGACTATGGCTGTGACTTAGTTTGTTACATGAATTATGTTCTATGTGATTCATAGATCTCAAAATGAAATGCTCTTCACTTTTACTCATGAAAATAAAGCTCAAGCTGTGTGTGAGTGCTGGAAGAAACTCTTGGAGGGAGAGCAGAGGGAATACACAGTCAGTATCTTACAATTTCTTTAAAGAGGAAAAGCTGGTTTTGGTGGAGAAGGAGTGTTACAAAATTTGTACAAAATCCTGTGAAGATATTTGTTTTTCGTAGTGGATCTATGAAGGGATAAAACTCTCATTGGGCTGTTCGGGCAGTTCTCTTGTTGTACAGGGAAATAACATAAGGATCGGTTTGGTGGCCTGCAGGTACATGCTGCGTGATGGGGCAGGCACTGTGAGGGGATGTGCTGCTGTGTTCCGGTTCTCAGCACATCACTGGACTGCTGCTCAGCCCACCAGGCTTTGTAGTGCCTGATGGGCACCTGTGTAGGTGCTCACATGAACTCTCCTGATATAAAATCGAATTGTTGTCACATGAAAACAACAGCCAAAGCGTGCTGGGTCTGTGGGGCAGTCTCCAGGACGAATGATCATTATAGCAATAACTTAGAGGAATTCAAAGAAGGGAGGAAAATGCAACCATTTTAGGACAGTGAAGAGGAGAAAAATCTTTCATTAGCTCTAAAATCAATTAGCACCAGAAGCAGGGCATTTATTAATTTGCATATCCTCAGATGTTTTTACATTGTTTTAATTTACTTTCTGTTCAAACTTAATGATTGCCAATATACCCAGTGTAGGTAGTTTCAGCTCAGTTTGGTCCTTTTTTTTTTTTTTGCCCTTTTTTGAAAGGCAGAAATAATCTGAGCTTTGCTCACTGAAAATAAGGCAGTTCAAAGGTAGAACCAAAGGATTTCTGCCAAGACCAGACCAGATGGAGTCAGATTTACATGCTTTGAATTGAGCTGGAGTTGCTCTGTGGTTACTCTAGCATTTTCTGGTTAGCCCAGAGAGGCTGCAATTTCTGAAAGGAGGATATTTGCTTCTGTAAGCCCTCCTTCGTCCCCTTTTGGTCCCTCTTCTCAGTCACTGGAATGACAGAAAGGATCTGCTTACGCTTACATGCACCTCAATAACAGTGTTTGCCAAACATTCTTTGGCAGGACATTCTGTGGTGACTGAAAGTTTCTCTTTTTGTATCCATTTACTCCCTTTTTTGTCTGTTTGAGGACATCTGAGGCATCTGAGGGGTTTCTGGATGCATTTTATCCAGCAGAGGAAGGCATAACAGACTTGAGAGATCCCAGAAATACAATATGCTTCTCTCCACAAAAGATAGTTTTCAATGCAGCTGGTTCAGCAGGGCTAAATCCCACAGAGACCAGCTGAGCGGCCAGGTGTTGTTTACCTCACATAGTTTCTCTGAGTCTGTAGAAGTTTTAATGTGTAAGATTTGCCTCTGAAAACTTCTGTATTTCAGCACCTCCCAAATCTCTCGGTGCTTCCCACTCTCCCCCGGTGTCCCCACCTTTGTAGAATGTGTGGCTGCACTGTAGCTGTTGGAGATCACTCTTTGTGTTTGTTTCTTAGTGCTGTTCTCCTCATTCACAGGGAGCAGTGGCTTGGAAGAAAAGACTGATGCCCCTCCTGGCATTCATAATAGGATTTTCTTCCACTTACAGGCCCTTAACATTACTTACTCGGCTGTGCAGGGGTTGATGTCAGTGAATAGCTTACTTAGTCATTTTTGAGTTATTTAATGTGTTGAGAGTAAGCCTGCAGCTGTCAGACAAGTAACATCTACATAGGCATTTTCTAGCTGCAGCCATTCTTGATTTCTTTGTGGTATTAAAGCTAAGCTAGTAATAGTAGTGATGCTTTGATCGGAAGCTTTTCTAACATGTTTGTGTGGACTGAAGAGATCAGTTAGTTTAGTAATAGAAGTGTTAGAAGCGTGATGATGGACAGAAGAATAGATGATCAAATGAATAGATGGGGCAGCTTTTTTTTGCTGGAGATACAGTATCTGTATAGGTCTTTGTAGTGTATTAGCTTGTGAATAGGCACAATAGCTGCATTGCCATAGTTGGCATTCTCCCTCTTCAACAGCAGTTGTTTGCTGTTTCAAGCAGAAACTGGATTGTTTTAAAAGTGAGACTAATTTCAATTTTAATAGGAAAGGACAACAGTGGTGCATCTATCTCAGCTGCTGGTAGGTGGTGCAGAAATGGTACCCATATCTGGATGACTATGCAGCAAATAGGACTTCAGAGTGTGTTTGGTGAACTTAGAACCTTAAGAGTGATGGCAACGAGCTGCACCTGAAAAGGTGGTTCTGGTACTGGAGAGACTGATGAGACTCCCTTGCAGAAGAGCTAATCTGTCAAATATATCTGTGCCTGGAGAACCAGATCCCTTTTTGCTTCCTGTAGTAGAGTCAGTGGAATTATGGTGACTTGCCACGTTTGAGGACTTGTCTCAAGTGGTCTGTTTAACAGTTTGGGCTGTGTGGTTACCTACTACTACCTGATCTGCAAAACAAGTAATGGTTAGGAAAGTGAGATCAGAAAGTTAGTAGTAAAAATAACAGTCACTGTTGTAAGACTGCAACCCTTTAGAAATCATACTGATTTTTGTCTTAAAATTGGTTCAGTTAGGTGTTAACTGAATATCAAAGGTTTATTTTGAAAGGATGATTCTGTATTTATATTAATAAACTGTTAGTAGAAATACTGGGTATCGTATAGCATGTGTTGGTCTTTGTGGCTATGAATTTGGTACTTTTTTTTTTTATGTGTGAGTGAAGTTGCAATGTGTTATCTGAACGTGTTAGAAGGTATCCTGCCAGGAGTTATTTTGTTTGCTTTCTTGCTTTTCCATAAGTCTCAGTATCTCTCTGTGTACTTCTCTGTGTATCTCTCTGTACCTAATACTTTCCTGTATTAGGTAAGTTCTATTCCTTATAAGGAATTGTATAGATAAGTTTGGAAACCATTTTGAAAGAACCTAAAGAACAGCAGGGTTATTTTATTTCCTTTGTTCATACTGAATAAGGCCATAGGAGAAGAATGTGTTGTATGGTATTGTATCAGCAATCTTGGAAGAAAGCAGCTATATTTGAGAAATTTCGTTTGTTAAGTCTGTGAAAACATCAAGGGTGACACCAGGAAACAGGGTAAGAGCAGGAATCTAAAAATGCTGTGGACCACTGAACAATATGATAGAAAAATTAAAAATAAAGCAGTGTAAAGATACTAAGGTTGATGTAACTTTTTGCTACCTTCTCTGTAAATCTCCACATTCAGAGGGAATAAGAGAGAGTTACATGAATTAATCTGTTTGCCACCAAACAGTGGCAATTTTCTGTCCAGATCTACTGCTCTTTGATCTGAGAGAGACATAGGGGTTAATGCTTTATATTCATTGCAACCCTGTTTGTTCACATTGTATGTAAGCAGATAAGCTCCTCTTTTACATTCTTCTTTCCTTGCATATTTTGCTTCTTTTTTTCCCTCTTTAGGCATGGGCCAAGTGATAAACCTCAAAAGTCTTGTGCAAGAATAAACAGATTGTCTGTGGGGGATACAGAAAGTGGACATGAGACTTTGAATTGTTTTTTCTTTCAGCTAGAAATGTCAGAATAGTCAGTGATGGGAAATCTGCTGCTCTGTGTTAAGGGAAAATGTTGACACAATTTTCACTAGCATCAGGGCCCTTAATGAGCAACTGTTAAGGAACAGAGGAACAACGCAAGTAATTGTATTGTTAGTTGGGATTACCCTGTCAACTACAGCCTCCCTTTTCTGAAAACCAGAACAATACTTTTATGATAATTAGATATGTAAGTTATACTGGAGTCTTAGAGTCTCTTTTTGCACCTGAAATTTGAAATGGTTTTTCAGGGTGATTGGCAATTTCTGCAGAGGCGTGTTGAGAGCAGACCTGCAGATGCAGTGCAGGGCCATTAATGAGTTGTTGGTAGATCAGTGTTCTAACCCTGTCTTGGCTTTCATGCCATTCACAGTTAGAGAATACCTTCTGATGATATAAATGAACAGGATGCCTTGAGGTTTCAAGGCGTAGCTGTGGTCTTATGTCTAGTAGAGTGATATCTGTGGCAGAGGTGAAACAGGGACATTTTTAGCAGTTAAAACAGTGAATAATGGAAAGTGAGGGAGACTGTCTCACTTCTTTTTGTGGTATTTAAGCATGTAGAATGCCAATGATGCAGATTTGTTTAAACTCTACTAGTACTCATATATTTAAATATATGCAAAGTCATCTAAATTACATACCTTTTTTTGGCCAAAATTGTCTGACAGCTGGCACAGTGCTCTTCTAAATTTTACTGAAGTTGATGTTTTTTTATTAAAAAATAAAAAAGCCATCACAAACTTCACTAAATAAACACCATCAATTACTGGTCTATGTACTGTGTAGCTGTGCTGCTTTGTTGTTTCTCTGCTGATTTTAGTGTGTTTACTCTAGTTATAAGTGCTGCTCATTCAGGATTGTCTACACAATATGCAGCTCTTTTTATACAAAGACCTTTATAAGATATCCATGTGCACAAATTATTTAAAGTTTGGGACGCGGTCAGAAGAAAATACTAGAGTCTAAATTCTTGTTCTCCAAACATTAAAAAAATTGGTAGGGAAGAACTTGAAGGAGCCCATGTTTACCTCAGAAATTTTTTTATATGTAGGAGTTTTTTGTTGTTGTTGACATAGAAGCAGGTTTTTATATTGCAGTCAGTTCTACTAATATTTTAAGCAACAAAGGAAAAATAATTTAACATTTCAGGGGCTGGATTTAAAACAAACAAACAACAACAACAACAGACAAAACCAAGCAAAAACACAAGAAATAAAACAACAACCCAAACTTTTTTTCTGGTCTTTCTCATTACTCTTCCTTTGTTTGCTGAGTGATTCTTTCTGTTTATTTTCTTGATTATGTGATGATTTTAAAGAGCAGTCAATTTGACAGTGGCTTGGAAAGTGGGGTTGCCTATACCCAGCTAGAATATGTAGTTCTGTCTTTTGGATTTATTTTATGACTGTGTCATTGCTAAGGGCCTAATTTGAATGGCAAACACGTCTGTTGGTTTCATATTTTCATTAGAACATCACCTGTAGAAACTAAATTAGAGTCAACCCTCACATCAGTAACAAGGGCTGACTTGTTTGCTCAGTTGAATGCTTCAGTTGTGCATCGTCATCTCTCGAAAGGTCGCATGCTCTGGCTGTCCCTCAGGTTTTGAACGAAATGAGATTCTTTAGATGCATTTTGTATAAGGGCCTAACAAATTCATATTTGGTTATGTACTTGATGAAGAAGATTTCTTGTAGATGCTTTCACTCTATTTTCAGTTGTTATTTGTGCTCATTGATCCATGAGAGCAGTTTAATTATGCTAAAAATGAGTGTCTATAGATGTAGAATAAAATCTTTTAAATCTGTAGTGTGCTGCACTGACTTAACGGAGCTTACTGCCTTTCGTAGACTACCTTTAAGAAAGGTTAAAATGGAGATATAATGTGCTGTGTGGCTAGCATCCTTCATATTCACATTTAACCTGTCACTATTATTAAAATCAAGAGCAGCGACAATGAATTGATTTGTGGATAAGAATTATGTAGACTTCAGATGTTGATGTGATACCTTATGGATAAATTGGTTTGATTTGCTGCAAATTTATTTCAGTCCCACTTCAAACAGCAAGAATTAGCAACGAAAGGAGAGGAAATAGCCTTAGGTCTTACCCAAGAAACGTATCAGAGTTATTGACTCAGCTTATCTCTGCATCTTAGACGGCTGCGTGGGAATGTTTTAACTAAAGTGGGAAATGTAGACTTAACACTTATTTGCAGCAAAACACAATTCTGTTGCTTTTTTTTCTTTAATGTAATCTATTGTTGGAGCATCAGAATCACCAACTGTGTTTTCTAAATTGTGGAATTCAAGACGTTTATTTGTATGCGTGAGAGGCAGAAGGGTAATTGGTGCTTAGGTCAGTACCTTGAATAGCCTCTCAAAATAACATAGTAGTGTGATTTGATTGTTGCTAATCTTATTTGCTGGTCTAAAACATGTTTGAGATTTTTGGCTGTGTTTTTTGGCAGTCTGCTGAATTGCTGGGAGAAAATAGAGTAATTTAGAACAACTTGTATTTCTTTAACTCTGTTTGTAAGTGAATTTCTCAGAAGGCTTGATAAAGTCTTTAATTACAGAGTAGCTCTGAAATAAGTATCCACAGGACAATGCAGATACCATTTAAATCTCAGCTATATCACCTTTATGGCAATCACACTTAATGTCAACAAATGAGTGTGGTGTTGAGGAGAGAGTAGATATTGGCAGGATAACACAGCTGCTGCTGCAACTATAAAAGGTCATTGGATTTTTAAGCTTTCAGTTAGCAAACAGCTACTTAAATCAGCGGGAACTGGAACTGATGTTTTAGCCATCCAATCCAAGAACAAACCCTTCTATTAAAAAATAATCAAATCATTTTTGGAGTTGATTTTTGGCCATCTCTATAAATGCATTATGGTGTTTACTTTTGAAGCTGAGACAGAAGCGACTGGCCTGAAATCAGACAGGAGCTGATTGGAGAGCTGTAATTTCTTCTTGGGTCTCTTGGCACCCTTTTAATGCCTTGTACATTGGGCTGAATGGAAGGAAGGAAACATTGCTTTTTAAACAGTGCTTCTGGTTTCCCATGATTTAGGAACAGGAGTCATTCTTCAACTCCGTAAAGTTGTTGTTCTTTTTATTTTTTAGTGTGTAATTTTCTTTTGTAGTTCTTTGATTCAGTAACTTACAATCAGGAAAAAAATAGTATGTTTGCTATTTCAGTTTTGTGATCTTGTACATAGTAGGCCAGATCCAGAAGTGATGTAAATATTAATATTGATTACTAGCTAGTTATCTAGGAGAGAAATTCACTTACAAACAATAAATTGAATTTTTCTCTTCATCCATAGCTCTCTAAAAAGTTAGGCATTTAGCAAACATTACATGTCAACATTATTTGACAAGACAGTAGCATCTCGACATGACACATTATAAAATTGGAGTGAGAGCTGAAACATATCATTGAATATGGAAAGAGAAGAGGTGACCAGCTTTGCCTAGAGATGGAGGATATCATCACTGAGAGGCAGGTTTTTAGAAATGACATTGGAGATTTTAGAAATTGTCCTTTCATTGTCAGTATTGACTTCCTCTTTGTGTGATTGCTGTGAAAACCTAAAACATCTAATCCTGTGTTAAGTTTGTGTTTCTAAATCAATACTACAAAAGGAGAATTTTGCTTGTAGAGTTTATTGCATGTCTGACAAATGAAAGCTACTAACGAAGAATTCCTAATTTCCATTTACATTTCTACTGTGTATCTAATTTCAATTTCATTAATGCTGTTTTGTTTAGTCATTCATCTTTCTTTCTTCTGGTATAAATTGCCATTCTGTTGTTCCTTAGAATGTGTTAAGCAGACATTTTTGTGTCTGTTGATGTTGATGTGTCTCCTTTCACCAAGAGGCATGTTGAACACCTCTCAAGGAAGTAAAAATAAGACTCCTGGACCTGAGAAACTGTGATACGAATTGCGGATTCGTGTATTAAGGATATGGCAGCAAAAGCAGTAGAGCTAAAACTTTCCTTTATTCAGCAAGATTATAGCATGCCTTGAGAAGAGCGAGGTGAACCAAGGTTATCTGTTGTGCTTTTCATTTGTAGCTGATCTCCTTGCAGTGCAGATATTGTTTTTTTGGAAAAGCTGTATTCTCTCTCAACTGTGTGTGCATATTGTTAACTTTCAGGAAGAAATTACCTGAAAAAATCAGAGTTATCTGCATGTCTTTTGCAGATTAAGCAAGTTCCTTCTCTGATTCTAACAGTAACTTGTTGCTGCTTTTTGGAAATGCAATAGAAAATATGCAGCAAGGTGATGTTTTACCAGTTTAAATTGTCATCAGTTTCTGTCCATGGCTATTTCCTGTTGATTCAAAGACCATGGTGATGTTAATATTGAGAAGGTATTCGTGCAGACGTGGCAAATAGGAGACAATAGCAACTTTGTGTGTAACGTTCACCACACAAAGACGCTAATGAGTAGGCAGAAGTGTTTTTCTGATAGAGATAACTTTATAAAAATGTTGATCTAGACTGTCTGCAGATTCTTTCAAGCTGTGTAAGAATTTTCAGTGAGCACTGTCATTGTTTTGATAAACGATAGCAGTATATTGTCTGAAAGTGGTGGTCAGTAAGGTGTGATTGAAATATTTAAATCCTTTAGAATTAACCTTTAAAAAAGAGAAATCCCGAAGTGATTAATGAAAAAAGGAGATCTGTCAAAGGATTAACCTATTGATAATATTAACGTTTATGATATTCTGAAAAATACCTTGATATATTTGTTGCACTTGAATATCTTCCTCAGGTACATACCAATACATTGCTTCTGAAATATGTAATAGATGGACTGTTTTAGTGTGGTACACATCTGATTTGGCAGTAGGTGTGATTGTCATCTTCTTTCTGAAGCAAGTTAATTGTCAGTCATTCACTGAAGGTGAAGTACCAGTGTGCTACTGTCTTGATGAGGATATTTAGATTCCATGACTTGTTTAGTAAAGGTGGAATTTTACTTGTCATTTCAGATTTCAGCAGATTACAGTTCTAATTGTTAAAAGTGTTCTCGGGCTGTCAGCTCTTGCTCTATGACTGAAGCTGGAGTTTTTCATTTGTACTGTATGTAACTTCGAAGTCTTCTGGGGCAAGCAGAAGTGCAGTGTTAAATTATTGCTACTAAAAAAATGTAAATACCAAAAGAGACATTATCCAGGGAAATTCAAATTTGCAGAAAGTGCATGTCTCTGCTGTGAACCCTTGTGGCGAGGAGCAGCAGTGGAAATTTGGGTATTGAGTTGAGCAGTGGTGGCTTTTGACTCTTCAAAGCGTCACAGATGGCAAGGAAGCTAATCTAACAGTTCCTTGAGAAAACATTTGTGTGTGTTACCAGGCTTTTGACAGATAGGTTTCTGTTGACTTACAAATTCAGGGAAGTTAGCAGTGGATCAACAGTGATTTCATAAGGTTTCAAGGCTTATAATGGGAGATGAATGAGTGATATCTTTGGATGTTCAGGAGATTCTCAATAATAAATCAGTCAAAGATACACAGTTCGTTCTTTAATATTACTACTGTGGTATAAATTTTGAACTTTTCCTCTTGAAAAGAGCCGACATAACCAATTATCAGTTAACTTGGTTTGGTAATCAGATCAACATTTTCTGTGGCAAAGCCTGGTAATGCTGATGACAAAAGCAAAGAACTGTTATCTCTCTGTACAGCTTTAAGGCTAATTCTTCCTGCACTGTCTTCTGAGAGGTGGCAGAGCCCATTGCTGATGTGTCTCTGGTTTGGTGGGGGCGTCTGCGATGAGTCCAATGGTGCACACATTGAACCATCCGTGTTCCTGGAGGGGGGAAGGAGGAAAAGATTAATTAATATGACATTACCC
Source organism: Tragopan temminckii (assembly GCA_028571105.1). Taxonomy (NCBI): domain Eukaryota; kingdom Metazoa; phylum Chordata; class Aves; order Galliformes; family Phasianidae; genus Tragopan; species Tragopan temminckii. The sequence goes on from JAOWBP010002392.1 coordinate 54,446,604, forward strand.
CAAATTGCTGCTGATTGATTATGAAAGAAATTGGAGGGGATCTAATTTTTTTTCTCTACAGACTTGATAAAGACTAGATGGTGACCAGGGAAGGGTCTTTGCTGTGTACATGGATGCTCATGAGATTCTCTTTTTGGAAAAGGAAAAAGAAAGTGCATAATGATGTTCTAATTTCTTAAGATTTTCTTTTTATCTGGATACATTCAGCCATATGATAAAGAAAGCCTGGATTGAACAAACCTCAGATCTCTTGAGTATCATATTGAATGTAGAGGGTGCCTCTTAAGAGAACTGTGAGTGATTACCTGAATGTTTGTAGAAATTCATGTCATATTAAGTAAAAGCCAACGTACGGAACAGAAGTAGGAAGCAAGGAAAAAGCCCCATATAAATAAGAACAGTAGGATTCATTGGTGTTAACAAAAATTTGAGTCACTTCAGGAGGCACGGAGAGGATTGCATGGTGGGATATTTGGTAGGCATCTTCTTTTGAATCAATACAGGCTACTTACTGAAGATTCCACCTGCAAGGCTAAAGTCCTCTTAGAGCAACAGGAGCAGATATCATACTGCCTTTGCTAACTCTTGCCATAGTCTGGGGCAGATAACACCCTGTGTCCCTCTTGTAGACCACCTGAAGGTGTCCAGAACCTCTCACTTCTCAAATAACCCAGTATCACTCTTCTGAAAATCCTCTCATAATCCTCAGGAGCACAAGTTGGGATGGTAAATGCAAGGGAAGCAATGATTTTGCACTCAAATCTTGAATTCTGTTGTTCCAATCATGAAATTTTGACTGAATGCCTAGCAGAGGGGAACCCTGATTGCACCTGGGCTGCTGTCCACCAAAGTACAAATATATTAAATTATGATAAACGCAGCTACGGATGACACTAATATCTTCAGGAGAAAATCAGCGTAGATGAGCATTATTCTAAAATTACTGAAATTTAAAGTAATTCAGCTTCCAAGCATTTGTATATCTTCTTATCGCACTGTATCAATTAACAGAATATTTAATACTGGGGAGGGCACGCTTCACGATGACGGGGAAGCAGAAAAAGGAAGCTGCAAGTTCTTTCAGAGTTAAAAGAAGACTATTCATTGCTGGTGGTGTTCTAGGAAATGTTAGGAACAACCTGTCAGGCTCATTGGTGAGAGCATCTTCCAAGTAGACTGATAGACAAGGTTAATAAACCTAGGGCTTGAGAACATGAAATAGTGAACTGTTGGCAGGAAGCCATAGGCAAAAAGTTCATCTCTGTGTTTAAAAATGAATACAATTGTAATAGAAGGAAGTGGGAGGGAAGCAAGGCTAGATAGGTAGTAAGGGAACCTGATGCAATATGCAAAGGAAACTTCATACTGCATGGGGACTCATTGGATTCATCCTTATTTCAGTGTCTGAGAGTAGAAGGGGAACAATGAAATCATGCAAAATTCAGACTGGCTGTTAAATTTGTTCTACCCCAAAGTACTCCCTGCTGCAAGCAAACGGAGGGGAGGCTCGGGCATGACCTGTGCCCACATCCTGGGCAGTGGCAGAGAGGTGGTACTGCTGTTCTTGGCTGAACAGTTCTCTGTTAGTGTGATCTGGGCTATGATTCATTCCCAGTACTAAATCTAACGTGAACATGGAGGGGGCAGAACCATGAACTTGAAATATAGTTTACTTTCATTGTTAGGATGTCATGCATTTATTGTCATTTTTGCTTTCCACTATCTTATCCTAACATACATATATAGGAAAAAAATTATCTATAGCTTTTTTCCTCACAGTTCTGCAGTGTTATCACATTGTACATTTGACAAAATGTATTGACTAATGATATCCTGCCCTCCCTGCTTTATACTCTACATATTTGTTGTTGTTGTTGTTTTTGTCATCTACAGATGGCATCAGGAAAGACTCTCCGCGGTCAGTGATGATGGCTGATTAGTGGGAGAAAGACAACTCAAAGTGTTGGTTAACTGTGTACGCTGCAGTCGGGTCAGCTCGAATATGAATTGAGCTTGTCACAAAATATATAAATGTAGTTGTGAGGTTGGCCTAGATCTACTCCTTTTGTTTGAGACCCCAGTAAACTTTTCCTAAGCTAAGTTAGTCAAGCAATGAGAATTTTTGCAGGTTCCACCCTACAGTTACAACCAAAAATAATTTTATAGCAAATGTTGTTACTGATTTCTTTCTTTAAAGCTAAGCCACCCACTGGGAGTTTGATTTTGTAGGACTGTGAAGATGATTTGAGAGGGGAAACATCAACCTAAAAATAACTTAGAGAAGCTCTTTTATGCCTCAACAAAGTCACAGTTGTAGGTCTGTTATTTCTGGACCTCCAGGGCAGAGAAATAAGTGGTGGATGCTTTGGAAAGAGAATGTGTGTATATATGTGCCTGTGTGATTTGAGTGAATATACAGATTTTTTTTTCTATTTTTGTTATCTTTGGAATGAATTAGAAACACTTATTGAATAACCTGGATTAATCCCTTCTTCAACATTGTTACCTATAACAAATGTAATGTTTGATATGGGTAATGCCCAAAGAACTGCAGTTGTTTAAGACTCTTTATTAGCAAAGTTATTAAATCTTTCAGTTGCAGTTTATGTAAGGGAGGCTGTCTATACTGGCAAGTGAATCATTTTCAGCAGAGCTGCAGGACAAGAAGGATTTTCAGAAAGAAGCTTCTTTATAAGTATAGCGATAGACAGGGGATTGTTTTCTGCTCCGAACTTGCTCCAGAGTTGGTCCAGATTTGAAAACTTCATCAAATCTCTGCTAACTTCATGATATATTCATGTGAGAGCAGAATATGCCCTGTGGTGGGCGTTCTGTTGCTTGCTGTACCCTAACAAGGCTTAGTGCTCGAGCTATTGCTGACCTGACCAGTACCGCATCTTCCCTTGGTCACACACCTGGCTGCTGTGTTGTTGGCAGCTGATGGAGGTGGCACTGGGGAATGAGGTGGCCAATTCTGGTGCATAGGAGGCTTCTACCTTTCTTGCTCTTAGGAGGTCACATTTTGGTTGCTTTCAGATTTCAGAAGGTCTAAGAATTGCGCAGAAAAGTTTTTCCCTTGTGTTTTGTGGTAGAATGACTTGGGAATATGGTCTTTCAGAATGGATGTCATGGGTCTTGCAGAGCAAATGCAAGGGGCTGCCTGCAATTCTCTGCTTCAGTTCTGCTGGAAAAGCTGGTTGTATGCTGGAAGATAAAGCTGAAGTCAGAAATGAAGGAATCCTGCTTGAATTCTGTAGTTCTGGGACAAAGAGTTAATGCTTGTTTTAAAGCATGACTTTCTGCATTTATTTTTCTCTGAGCTTCCAGTAGCAGACATCAGCCTGCTGTATGAAGGGTTTGCAATGAGATGCTACTTGGGAAGAAGCAAAGATGTAAACATTGCTGCTTGCTTCATAAAGAAGCTTATTAATCTCACTCTACCAGGCCTGTGTAAACCTTTGCGGTTGGTAAATGATATTACAATTCTTTGAGCATGTAGAGAAGGGAAAGCAAGTTCCTTCACTTGTGCTGTCAGCTATCATTGGCAACATAAAGTTTGTATTCCTACAGCTGCTGACAGTCTGTAGAAGTCATGAATAAAAATATGTATTTTTAGTCAAATTGTGCTGTCTTGCCCCAGTATGCTGTTAGCATAATATCCTATTTCTGGTTGGAGTGTCATAATTTGATTGAATAACTCTGTTTTGAATTTAGAATTTCTTTTTTCTGTCTATATTCTCAAGGCTATAAATATATTCATGTGGTTGTTTTGACATGCAATAAAAAGCTATGATAATTCCTGGCTAACATATAAAAATTCATTTGCAATTTAGTTCTAATGTTAAGTATATATGTACACGTCTCAATGACTACGTAACGTATTTTTGTCACCGCATTACAAAAACTTATAGATTTATAAAAATGCAAATATGATTTGAAGAAAAATTCTTTGTGTTAGTCGGTGTGTTGATTGCTGCCAGAAAAGGTACATTAAAAAAGGATTCAATTCTGGTTTTCTGGAGGTCATAAATTGAATCACAATATACCATAATAATGTGAATTTCAATTCATATTTCTGTGCATTTATAAAAACCACTGGTGGTTATTTGTCCCCGTACTTTGCTGACTCTGTGTAATTGCCAGCTGTACTGTTTTTCTACATATTTTTCATTTCTTAGCTGAAAGAAAATGTCATTTCCCTGTAGACAGTGTCCTGTAAATAAAATAAAAACAGAAATGTAAAATGTCAGCAACTGTTTTCTTTTAAAGAGGGCCACTTTTGTTTGCAAGTTTGTATGCAGTAGGCAGGGAAAAGGAGTAGCTTTTTTTTCCCCCCATTATTTCCAATAGGAGTGGTATTTCAAGCAGCATCTTTAATTTGTTCTTCTCTGAGGGCTGAATGGTATAAAATAGTGAATAATGAATTATTCACAATTCTTAACAGAAATGCCGTCAATTCAGTGTGCCTGTAATCCACAGCCACGTCCTGTCCTCCTCAGAGGAATAGCACTTTGTTCTGTGAAACCAGTGGGACTTCAGTTGAGGTCAGATGTTCTCTGAGGTACAGCTGTAGTGTCCTGGAGGGGTTACCATCCCTGAACTACTCACCTTTGTGTTGGAGTTCGGGCTGGGAGTTCTGCTAGCAAGACAAATTGTGTTGTTCAGCAGCACTGGTGCCAAATAAACTGTTGTTTAATCAGATCTCTCTCAAAGATAAGCCATCTGAGTCTGTGCTGAAGAGGAGGAGTAATGTCTGTTGTTCTTCTCTGCAGTGTCACCACCTGAATCAGAAGAGTTTGCAAACAGCTTATACAAGGGAAGGGCTTCCACCTTGTAGAAAGAGGTAGCTATAGGAAATACCTCCTTCAGTTTTTCATAGTTCTTTTTAACCTTGGGAAAAAACTTGAGGAGGGTGAGATTTATACACCGAAGTCCAGATTCATTCAAAAACCCGTGTAGCTATCTTAGATGACATGTTAGCAAGGTAAATTGTAGTCTTTACTGAGGAGAGATTGGCATTTTGAGGATGCATTTCCTTCCTTTTACATTATAAGTAGTTCTGTACCCATGCTGTACAAGGGCCACATGCTATTTAAAACACAGGGCAGGTATAATCCTTGGTTGCCATCTCTGAATGAGATGGATGTGATGTTAAGTTACTGTGCTAACAATTTCCTCTGATAATGTCATGCGAGTTACCTTTAACATCTCACTGCGTATTAAGTTGTCATGAATTAACTGGCAATACGTTATGGTTTAAATTGTGCATATTGATGATTGTCATTAATAAGTTGATATTTGGAAGCTGAATAAGTCATAGTAATTAGTTTTGGGGTCTAATCCTCAAACTAATGTGTATAGGAAGATTATTAACATAACTTTATCTGCTTGCTAATAAACCAGGAATTACTTTAATAGGTTTGGTCTAAAGTAGATAGGTGTGATCTGCTTTGTAGGAAGAAATTTTGTTCAAGGAAAAGCCAGTATCTTAAAGAGCAAAAGGCAAAGAGTTAGATTACCCTTTTCTTTTTAAATATATGACTACTTAGTTTCATTAAATGACCTGTACTCATCTGTCAGGAGACAGAATCAAATCTCCTTCTTAATATGACTCATTATTTTAGATGCATTAATTATGCATTTTCTTGTTTATTTCCCTTCTGGGATAAACACTATCAATGTTTTCAAATCCCACTTCAAAGAAAGAAGCTCTGTTAACAAAGAATTTCTGAAAATGTTTAATCTTAAAAGCGTGTTCTGGATAAACTTTGTCTAATAAATATAACATTACTGTTAAAACAAAGCATTGCAGAAAAAGATAAGAGTCAGAAAATAATGTCCTATCTGTTCACTGACCCAGTATTGCTACCTTTAAACCAAGAACAGCTGAAAATAGCATGAGAAAATCTGTCTTGGTATGTTTCAGAGGGTAGGAAAGCAACATTTTTCATAAAACCAGCAATTAGCGAGTAAAGGTTTTAAATGGGGTTGATGGACTGCCCAGCATCCCAGCAGTGCATTAGAATCAGTTAACAAGGAGAAGAATAGACCAGGCAACGCAGTCACTAGAGAAACAAAGATAATCTACATATTTATGAGAATAAGTAAGGGCAACATTTGGACTGTTTCTTTTTGCTGTCTCAGTTGCTTCTTCCAAGTACAGCAGCATCCTTTATTTAATCCTTCTTCATCTTTTTCTTAATTAGTACGGGTAAACTCATCCGTGTTGTCTAGATGTCTTTTTTGTACTTAATTTTTTTTTTTTTTTAAGTTCTATTGCCTAATGATCACAACATACTCTGAGAGAAATGGTATGAATACCACTAGTAGTGTTTGATTTAGGCTAATTTTATAGCATATTTAGGACCTTAAAGGTATGTGTGAATCAGAACACTGGAGTTAGAGAGTTGGAGCCAGTCTTAAAATTGTCAGTGGTGAGAGGCAAGCAATCTTGAGAGTGGGTGTGTATGTATATGAGGAATCTGAACAGATATGTGTATCCTCTGTTTTTTAAAAGAAATGAAAATCAGACTTTTTTTTATTCCCACATCTCAAAACCTTTATATTTCTAGTAGAAGTCTCCTATCCCAATGGTCGTCTTTTAGATGTATTTCTTGTTTGCTTTTATCCTGGGTACAGGTGGTTAGTTTATTACAGATGAGAAAGCATTAAAATGCATGCCCGCACATTCTTCAGTTCAGAATTGTTTGGTTTGCTGTTGCACAGGCACAATGATATTCTGAAAGGACTGAGGCATTAGGGTCATTTTAAATTGGGTTTTACAGATTAATATATTTCTTGCATAATGATAGATGATTTGTTTTACAATACAAATAAAGTCATTGGAATTAATTAAGGAGGATAAAATTAAACATAAACTTGCTGAGCCCCTGCAGAATTGTAGTCTAACAATGATTACATCCAACTGTTAAGTACTGTGTAATGAAGCCTTAGACAAAAATTGGTAAATGTTATGAAAAGATAGGTCAAAAGAAGGAATCTCACGACTGGCATGGGCAGAAGTCGAAAGTTGCAGATACATCCACTCATGTTCTGCTTTTTAGCATTTGTGAAGGAGTCAAAAGAAGCTAGAACGGGTATGAGCGTATTTTGTAACCGGTGTCTATGCTAGCACCGTAAGTGTGCACAGTGGGAAGTGTGCATACCTCGTTTAAGAAGTCTTTACAGAGTAAAGAAGAGAGATAAGAAGGGCTTATTCTGAGACATTTAGTAAAGATTATAAATTCCTGCCTTTATCTTGAATTTTTGTTGCCACTGTAGATCAACTGTACAGTTGCTTGAATTTTATCCTAAGTCAGAGAATCATATAATTTGTATGCAAATCAGATGGCATTCCAACTTGTTATATAAATATAATTCAATCTTTTAATATGCATTTTGGTGGAGTTTTTGTCATGATCATATTTATTGGTATTGTTTTGCTACATGAAAATAATTGTTGAATTATAACTAGAAAATTTTTCTCTTCTGTTAGTAATAATAAAAACAGGAAGTTAATTTGGAAAAATAAAAGCTAGGTGTCTACTCCGTTTTATTTATAATGGCTGAATAAATAAATGCCAGTTTTCTATATTCTTTAATAAATTCAAATTTAGTGAAAGCTCCTCAACTAAATTTTGCACATGGATATTATATTAGGTTAAACACCTTCTTTATTCAGTCCACATAATCATATGCCTGATTCAGTATGGATCCACACAGTTCAGGACTTGGCTCAGGACTTATGATGGAGCCTATGTTTAGCTATCACTTAAACTGAAGCATTGGTGAAGAAATGGTGGATAAATAAAGAAAAGGAATCCTTCAAAAAAGAAAAAGGCAACAGAGATTAGTTAAGCAGGAGAACCTTTCTCCATGGCTGGACAATTTTATGATGGTTGAATGAGTTTCTCCTAGCAGAGACCAGTCCAGGAGAAACCAGATCATGATTCATACAGTTTTATGTTAGCGAAGGCCTAAATCCAGGCTTTAAAGTTTACTGTGCTTCCTAACTACAACAGGTTGTTCTTGTGTTTTATTATACTAATGCTTCTCATGATTATGTGAAGTATTTCTTTGTTAAAATTCTCCTTAAGAAGAGAGAATGATACTTAATTCAGATGACATTTGGTGACTTTTTTTTCTCCCATTTCTTTCTGTGATTCCTTTTTGTTTGCATTCTCATGTACTTCGGATGGTCTAGCTGGTGCACTTGAACATCCCCATACTGCTGAACCCCGTCAACAAGCTGTATGTGATTGCAGCATGTGTTTGTGGCATTTTACTGAGCATGTTTTGCTGTTTGTCTTTCTCCAGCAGTAAATGCAACCATTTGATGGATCAGTAGATGAAATCTATGGTCTTAGTGGTCTTTTCCAACTCTATTGGTTCTATGATTCTCATGCAGACATGGTTCCCCAAAATGAATATTTGGCAACCAGAGCTAATGCAGGACCAATCTCTCAGTTTCCTAACCAAGTCCTTGAACCATCTATTTTCTGATGGCTTTTGAGGAAGAGAAGTGCTGTGTCTATTGTGAAAGCATTCGAGCGAAGGCTGACTTTTAAAACCTGGAAACTTGAATGAGCAGTGTGCTGTGTGGTGCTTTCACTTACTGAGAGGTGTTCTATCGTGGACTGTAAATCTGACCATGATTTACATCATGATTATGTCATATAAGTGCAGCTGGAAGAATGTTTGTCTGGCAATAAACCAAACACCTGAATGCTTTATGACAGCAGCGCTTATACAACAGTTTTGGATCATTCATCCTTTCAGGTTTTGATACACTGTGGAAAGAAATGACAAAATTTATGCACTTAGTCATGCTGCTGATAGATTCCTCAAAGTGCTTTGAAAAGATCTTAAAGCTCCATTTTCAGTTTACTAACATGATAAAGTCTTTTTAAAGTGAATAAACATTTTTGTGGGGAGTTGTGGTCCTGCCAGGAGAAGTGTTTGGCTTTACAAAACCACGAGGCAAACAAACTCTCCTCCATAAAACAGTGGAGCTTTTCAGATAATTATATCATTAGTTCTGCAGAAAGTTTGTTGAAGAAACTGAGGGATTCCATAGACTATTGCATTTTCAGGGAAAATTCTGAAAGTTAGAAAAGTTCTAACAGAAGAAAAATTAAATTGTGATCATAAAAAACAACAGTAACAAATAACAACAAATCCAAAACTAAAACCAACAGAAAACACCCAAGTAAAATAAACACAGAACCCATAACAACTTTTCCCTTTTCAGTTTTTTCCCCCTGAATTTACCAAGGAATATTGCCTTAAGTGTGACTGTGGACATACCTTTTCAAAGGTCAAATACAAATGTTTGAGAGCTTGCACAGTGCAAGTTTGGACATTCCAGTGTACCCTTTACTCCCTGGATTCTCTCCTGTTTAGATTAGACCAATTTCCTTTTTTTTTTTTTTTTTTTTTTTTTTTTTTAGTAGGTTGGATTAAGTGGATTTTAAACTCATCTTGTGGAAGAACTTAATTGCTGTTCAGGGTAATTACTTGTATTCTGCTATACTGTAATACATAGTCCTGTCTTTGCAGAAAAATAGCTAGTTTCATCTTAGAATGAAAGCACTTAATAGCAGTTGCTTTGCTTTTAAGTTATAAATATCTATGGAAAGGTAAGTATTGTGTTATTCCCCATTTCACAGATTTACAGAGAAGATAATCAACTGGTGTGATCACCATTATCATTTGTCTGTTATGCTGGGGGGAAACTTTGAAAAATTCGAAAAAATGGAAGAAATTTGTGTTGCCCAAAATGAGTAAATAGGTTTTCCAACCAGCGCCTTTGTTTACAGGGAAGATCCAAGAGAATGAAGCTGCAGTACCAGTAGAACAGGCTTTAAAAAACATTGTCGGGAGATGATAGTGGTCATTCAGGATGTGAAAGGAATGTAATGATGAAAAACTGGGACCTCTGAAATCTGATGTCACCTGAGGGCTAGAATGCCTCAAATACATCCCAAAATTGAGGAAGGGGAAAAAAGAAGGTAGGAACAGTAGTCTGTGGAACTACGCATTAAACCCAGTACCCACAGCTAATTGATGAGTTTTAATGAAAATAAATAGAACATGAAATGGACAATACTGAGGAATTCAATACACATATGAATGTCTCAAAAATCTGTTAGAGTTTTCTTCAGAGGAACTGACCAAATATTCGAATGTAAGAGATTTGGTTGATGTAGTCTGCTTGATTTCTCTAGTGGAGTTCAACAACTGAACCTCCTCAGAATGCGTAGTCCTACTTTCCTACATCTACTGCTGCTTTGTGTGTTTCAGTATTGGCATAGGATTCTGTGGATGCTGAAAATTCACATTGATTTTTTAAAACGAACTAAGAAATTCATGGAAGCGAAGGATATCCAGGCTATTAACCACGAAGCTAACTTTCTTGGCTTAGCAGCTGCTGAACCATGAGTTGTTGGAAGATGGCAGTATATTAAAACTGTGGGGCAGAAAGTATGGGGTAAAAATTTACTTTTCTATTATGGTTTTCCTCAGAAATCTATTGGTTTCCAATCTGGGGAAAAAAAACAACAACAACAACAACAAAAAACAAAACAAACAATGATTTGCACCATGTCTGCTCCAGTGTGGCTAATCTTATAAATATATAATTGTGCAAGCCCCTACATGGCACCTATGCCTTGCACTAGCCAGTGCTCCCTGTGGCTATCTTTATGTGAGATAATAAATGTACTCAAAATTTTAAGTTAATGCTATGGCTGATCTCTGAATAGATTATTATTGATTAATTACCCTGCTATAACCAAAAATATGTTATTTAAAACCTTTTCGATACTATAAAAGATATATTGTGCAATAAATGATTTTGTGCAAAAGATGTACCGAAATATACCTGGATACACCTGAAATGACTCAACATATTCTTTCTTGGTATTCTGAGTGGAATTCCTTTGTAGCCTTATTATGTGATATTTTCTATATTTTAAATGCTGGTTTCACTGAAAGAACATGATATCAAGTGCTAAACTTTCTCGTAGCTTTCTAAATCTTCTCATTTCTTTCAGGAGATAGCTATGGATACAGTCTTCTGTGAGAATATAACACTCTTCTCCCCAGCTACTCATTTCTTCGTTGCTTCTTATAGCCCACTCATCATCTTTTTCTAAAGCCTAGCTCAATGCTTAGAATCTAAATACAATTTAGATGGAATTGAAGTGTGAGACAATAATCCTGAATGTCACTAGGTGAGTCAGAGTCCCTGGAAGTCCAGCTGTTTTCTTCTAGTGGAGTTATTAAAGTGCCTAAGCTTTTAGTGCCATGCAAGCCTAGAGGTGAATCTTTATGCTTCAGCACTTGTCTTATGCCTGAGGCAGTCAGTGTGTGATTCATGAAGCAGGCATCTCATTGCTTAATCCCAAGGAAATAATGCAGAAGATATATTTAGCACTTGTCTAACCAACACTGAAAGTGTTCCAAAACCATGGCAATTATGATTGCTACAAGTGGTGGTTATACCTACGTATCGGAAGGAAATTCATTAGGGTATCTCTAAAGGGAATGGAAAATCAGGATCCTAGGATTTCAGTTAAAGTGAATTGAAGTCAGAAATTGCATGTTTCAGAGGTGTCCCTTAAATACTGCTGTTTTTTCTAGAAGAGTTTCTGTGTTTGGCAGTTAATCAACAGAGTATGTAAAGTATGCTTCTGCAGGCAAGGGCCAAATTTATGACTTTGCCTTCCCTGAGGAGCTAGCTAGAGAGAGAAGCCCACTTCTTCCCTCTCCATGCCACCCTAAGTTTCATCTTGCCAATGCAGTAGCTGAGTACAAACACGTGAGCTGAGTAGTGATCTTGCTCAGTTTGGCTGAAAGCTGATTGGTGGCACAGTCTTAACCTGGTGAGTAGGTTACCATATAAGATAGTAAATAACAGTTGTTATACTTCTTCCTCTGATTGAAAAAGAAATGCATGTTTCATTACAGTCCAAAGAAAATGTAGCATTTAACTTTAGGGGAAAGGAATGGAGATATTCAGGGTCAGACTGGATGAGGCTCTGGGCAACCTGATCTAGCTGTGGGTATCCCTGTTCGTTGCAGGGAAGTCGGACCAGATGACCTTTTGAAGAGACCTTAAAGACCTTGTTTCAACCCCCTGCCATGGGAAGGGACCACCCTCTAGATCAGGTTGCCCAAAGCCTCATCCAGCCTGGCCTTTGAACACTTCTAGGTGGGGACAAACTGTTCCTGCCTGATGGTTATGTGCATCAGCTCGGGTATTCCTGCATCGTGTTTCTGCTTACAGAACAGGCTCAGGAAGCACCGTTGGGGTACTTGGTTAGACATGCTTTCAGGCTCCTTAAGCAAGCTTGGTAATTCTGCTCTGATTGGTTGGTGTCTTTACTTCTCTTGTGGATGTGACTCAGTGACTATGTAGATATCTGTGCTGCAATTGAGCATATGTTTTCATTGTCATCTGCATTTTTTAAATATTTCCAAATCTTTTTTCTTAAGGACAATCATAACTAATTGCATTGAAAATGCCATATAGAAGATTTGAAGACAATATTCAATATTTTATTTTAAATAGATTTGTAATTACACCTGGGGATTCTTTACTTCCATAGTCCTGAATGGGACAGAAGCAGAAGAATGACAGCATGTGTGGGAGTATTGATTTTATATAACCAGACTATTAAATGATAGTGAAAAAATGCATCACTCAGTGAACACCGCTAGGGACTTCATCACATTCATCTGTCACTGTGGAATGAAAAGAATTTTTAGTCTAATACCTCAACTTCTTACATAGTTTTTATGGAGACTATTTTTTTTTTTTAATAATTGGATTAGAATTGTTGCACTTGTACCTTTCTAGTAACTACTCATTCGGGTATTGACACAGGTGTGTGTTTTATTAGCATTAACTTCATTAAGCAAGGGCTTATGCTGCAAACAAATGGATATCTTGCTTCCTAGAAATCTCTCTCAGTGACTGCAGATTCAAAGAAAGCAACTTATAATAATATTTGACTTTCTTTTTTCCCTCCTTTATTTGAATTTAGCAACATGTTTTTAGGTTGACAATGCTGACTATGAAAACCTCTGCTCAAGTTCAGATGGAGCTTTAGATCAGTCTCCCTGCACAATGCTTAAATCGTGTCAGCCCCTCTGCATGGTCTTTTATGACTGTTCAATAGAACTGGGAGTTAATATGCTGTTCATAATAGTTATATCCAGTGAAAAAAATGTAGAACATTGCTACTTTTACAGCAAATTATCAGTATATACCAGTTTTTGTTGAATTAATAGCGTTATTAATTGAAAAGGTCTAAAAAATGATTTATATTGTGAGGCACTGATTTGTTTTTATTGAGTTTCATTTTTAAGTTGTCCTGGCTTAAAAATGAAATACATTAAGATAGATGATTAGAACGTTCACTATTTCTTTAATCCATTTTTTACTTTAAGCATCTTTAAAGGAAATGCATTAGAACCCCCTTTTTTTTCCCCCCCTCCAAAACTCATGATCAGGAATTAACAGAATCATCTGTGAATCATTCTGGTGGTCTTCACCAGGCTTTCTATAGTCTGCATCCTCATCTTCAATGCCTTGTGTATTTCTGATAATACAGGCTTTGGATAGGTATATGCTAATAGAAATTGTGTTGGAGATGCTAAAAAATCTCTGTGGTGATGAGAGTCCGACTGTGATTATTCAGTGAGGTTAGCAAATGCCTTTCTGTGGAGAAATGTGAATGAAGTATGGCAATAGTCTGTTTTTTGTTTTTCTCCTCTTAGTACATTGCAAGCATCTCTCTAGTAGCGTTTCTATGATGTACATCTTCCCCCAGGACTCTATATGTGTTGCAAGACAGAAATGACCTTTTCACTGAATCAAAGACAGACTATCTTCAGAACACTCAGTCTTTATAATTTAAAAATGCTTTCTAAACTGATCAAGTTGGCACAAAACCACTCTTTTCTGGATCACTACATGTTATCTTTCCTAGCCTCTTCCCTTTGACGCAGTGTGTGTGGAGTAAAGTGCAGGTGTAAGTTAATGTTGTTAACTTGGAGCTCCTGCTTTGGGATTAGGATGATAAGAACTTGTATTTCATGCAGAAGATGGAGTGGGAATGGCCACCATCATGATGACCCAACCTTTCCTTTTGGTAGCATTCCAAAATCGCATGTAGCAACAGGGTTTGGCGGCATTGTCTGATGCAGCTCAAGCTAATGCTCTCGGTTTTTTATTTTTAAATCTTTCTGGTCAATTTATTTTCCAAGTACAGAAGGCTGCTGGAAGAGTCCAGTCAGAAGAGCAGCAGATGCTGCCAACTGCAAAAAGGAGATGAAAGGGAGTTTGAGGACACTAAGTGAGGATAAAGAGAAAAGTGAGCTGCAAGTCCATTTTGAAAGCTTTTGAAATCATAATCCATATCTATCGTAGGATTTTGTGGTGTTTAGAAACCCATGTAAGGGCAGCTTTTCCAGTGTTAGATACTTGTGATGGCATAAGGTTAAATATAAAAGAAAAGAAAAAAGTGGGGGAGAAGTTATAGTAACTGTGTATCAGAAAAGTGAGGCCACGGGGGTGAACAACAGCTGACATATCAAAGTGGAAAGTATGTTTTATCTTGGTTCTCAGTCCTTTTGTAAGTTATTAATGGTTTATTTGAAATGCAAATGAGAAAGTACTAAATTTTATTGCAAAATCATATTCTGCATCAAACTTTGATGTTTGATTATACAGAAAGAGCTTCTAATTTTCTTCTGCAGTTTTAAAACCAGCTCAATGTATTCTTAAAGGGCCTGTATTTGTTTAAAATAAAAGACTTGGTAAGCAAACAGCAGATGCTGTTTTAAGGGCAATTTCTTATTCTCCAATGCATTAAGCAGAATCATTAAGTCTCCTTTGTTTAACTCAAGTGGTAAGAGGGAGGTGAGTAAAGACCTGTGTTTTTTCCACAGAGATGGTTTTTTACAGCCATTTTGTACCACCTGACTGTGAATCAATACTATTTTATTGGAAAACAAACAAGCAAAATGAAAATCCCAGAGAACTCATGAGCACAGATGCCTGCATTGCCATTGGGAAATGGAAATTTCCATCATGTGTCAGCATTTGCACAGAAGGGCAGCAATGCTGTTGGAATTTTACATATACATTAGATTTGACTTTCTTATTTAAGGCAACTTTTTTTTTTTTTTTTTTTTTCTTTTTTAGTACAACATTCTCGTATTTACCATATTTATCTTACTACCCCCTTTCTTTCTCCTTCATTCAACTCTGTTCTTACATTTTTCTGTCTTTTCTTTCTCCTGTCTGAAACTCTGTCCTCACCTCTGCTTTTTTACAACAGCATAAATCACAACCAAAAAGCACTTTTAAATGAAACTGTCTCAGAGAAACTCTTGATCTCTTTGGTTTGCACTTCAGGTGTTTTACTGCACTGTGAAAACATTATCAACTTAAGAAAGTAAAATAGAAGTCAACTGTAATTCAAGCTTCAAATTATCAAACTGAAATGAAGCATTTTTTTCCTAAATGAAAGGAAAATATTGATTACTTTATTAGAAAAGTGTGACAAAGCTGTGATAATTTGTGAATGGAATAAAATCTAAGAATTGTCATTAGAATAATGACTGATCCAAGATGTGGCTTCAGTCCTGTAATGAAAGTCCCCCTGCTTTATATATTACATATATATAATATATATGCATACTTAGAAATATTTATGGATGGAATTATAACTACAGATGGTTTACTTCTGGGGAAGTGTTCTTTTCCTTCAACCTAAGATCTCAGCATAGGTGAGAAGGAACTGCAGTTGTAGGAAGCAGTTCAATTCATAGAATGGATATCTGAGTCCGTACCCTGAAATCACCTGTTTGTTGCCTAGAGAAAAGCTTCTAACTCGCTCAGGTCTAGGTATTTATGTAGATGTCTAAGTTTAGAAATCAACTGCTGTAACTTGGCAAAATCCAGTCAAAAATAGACCTTGCCATCAATGTATACAGGCAAATTCAGGCTTCAATTTGTTGTGCAACAGCTGCCAAAAAAAAGCAAATATTCAAAAGTTAAAGGAATGGGAGGAGGAAAATGCTGAAATGACTACAGCTGCTATTTTATTTTTTAAAATGTCAGCGTTGTACCCTCACCTGGGATGTTGCATATGGTTCTGATTGCTGTATCAGAAAGACATATTGGCAAAACAGAGCGGTTGAGAGAGATGAGTTATAGGGATATGGAGAAAATATTGTCATATGAAAATAGATCCTAAAGAGTGGGACTATTTAGGGAGAGATGAATAAGAGGGAAACAATAAAACTACCCAAAGTAATGATTGCTCTAAAGAAAAGGATGGGAACTTGTATTATATTTTTAAAGTATGAATAGAAGAACAATAAAACACTGATTGCAACTGGAAGGGGAAAATTGAAAACTGATGAAAGAAAAGATTTTATTCAAACACTGCATAATTAACCCATGGCATTCATAGGATGGCACTGAGGTTGCTGTTTTAGCAGCCTTTGGAAAAGGGACTGGAAGTATATATGGGAACAAGTGAAGCATATACAGCAACAGTAATATTCAACAGCCCCACTTGCTACCAAGTGAGAAGTTTTGAGTCTTTTCAAAGTACTTCTAGTGCTCCTATAGTAGTTTGACTTGAAGATAGTTTCAGATTTCACTGCTTCTGAATAAAGTAGAAAGTAAATGGTTTTCAGGAATTTTTTTCAATGGGTAATCTGTTTATGCAAAGTAAATGTACTGTTCAAAACCATCAGATTCAATATTGCTTAGTTATCATCTGTTCTCATTTATTCAACTTTATGCAAACTCCATTGTGGTCCTCTATCAGAATGAAGGCATGTTTTTGTTCATGATATATTAAGGGCAAAATAGCAGCAATATTTCAAAAAGAGTGGGCTAAATCAGTTTCAGTACATTGTCTAGCTGGGAGATGAGCTCAAAGGAATCTCAGAGCAATTCGAGGAGGTTGTAGCCTTTAAATGCTAATTGAGTTTGTCTGCAGTGTTATTGATAGAGCCTCTAAGGATGAGATTGAGAATTCATTATCCTTTATATGAATAACTGAAGGAAGAGGAAGTGAACTAAAAGATGTACTTTTTCTTCCTTAAGTCTAGATTTGTCAAACTGAAGTCACTCTTTTGAATCTTGTCTGATGGTCAATATAATGTTTTAAATTTTGTTCCCTTTGAAGGTCACTAAATGCCTATTGCAAATGTAAGTGCATTTTGGCTTAAATGGATAGCAAGAATATGCTGTCATGTTGATTGCTTTACTTAGAGTTAACCATGGCAGTGCAATCTCTTCTGTGTCCACTTTGTTCTATTTCATAAGGAAATTTTTTCTCTTGGTCAAGAATTAAGAATACATATAGTTTTTCTCTTGCTTAAGATTAATTAAGAATACATACAGTTTTCTGAGTAAAACTAGAGTTGGATTTGATGATTCTTATGGAAACCTTCCAGCTCAGGATATTCAATGATTCTATGAAAACCTAAAAATTGTTTTAACTGGGACGTGTCAACGAAATTCTGATTGATCCCTTTGTAAGTGCCTTTCTACCTTTTTTTGGCCATGGAGATCTGGAATTTCTGTCCCATTACCTGCCCGTTGCCTGCATTGTGCAGTTCCCTGTTTCTCAGCACAAGCTGTAACTGGGCTGGGACTGTACAGGGCTGGTGCTAGAAGAAACAGAGTAGCTTTAAGTTAATTTGTACTCCATGGAAAAAACTGTGGGGAGAGCACTTCTA
Source organism: Tragopan temminckii (assembly GCA_028571105.1). Classification (NCBI taxonomy): domain Eukaryota; kingdom Metazoa; phylum Chordata; class Aves; order Galliformes; family Phasianidae; genus Tragopan; species Tragopan temminckii. The sequence goes on from JAOWBP010002392.1 coordinate 54,464,376, forward strand.
GGAATGTATGACAAATATGTGTGAGATAGCAATGAAAAAGGAGCTGCTTTGAACTCAACTATGTGATGTTGGGTGTTTTCTTATTTTATTTCATTTCTTCTCACTCATCTGCAGTTGTATTCTGGCTGTCTGCAATTCTCTCCCTTTTCTCAATATAGTTTTATGTGGTTCAATGCTTAACACTGATACTAATCCCAAATTTCCACTGTGCTGCTGTGAGTATAGAATTGAGTTAAAATATGACTGAGAATGAGCGTGAATTGAGTTAGGAGCTGAGAACTGGCAGCAAGGAGTTATATTCACTGGTATTTACCTACTATTTTGATGTGAAGGTTATGAAAATCAAATCAGGAGATTAAACTAAGTTTATGGCTGCTTTATGTTCCTTTCAAAGTGACTGCTCTTCTGTACTGGTGAATCCCTATAATTTTGAGAATAATTTGAAAAAGGAAGTCCATTCATCTTTTAGATACATTTTGTTAAACCTAGGGAAAATGGATGTCATTGAGAGGATGATTATTTTTCACAGACTTGCAGTAAAAACTAGAGATTGCTTATGAAGGTTGTGCTGGATAGTGTATGTGCACATTGCAGACAACTGTGCCCCAGACACCATAAGAACCAATTGCTGAAAGTTTTTTCCTATTTCAGTGACATTCTTAATATTCTTTTTTTAAATTTTATTTTATTCATGTATAAAACAGACTTAAAACAGTGAGCTTGCAATCTCTCATAGGCACTGATGAAGTGCATTAATTTTTTTTTTTTGCATTTGTTTTTTTTTGTTGTTGTTGTGGCATTGGAAGAAATTATATAATTGTGCTCTCTAAACCAACTCCAAAAGCACTTCCATGTGGCTGGGCAGAAATCAGTATGCCCTGCAGACCGGAGCTCATGTGCATTTCTTGGCATTCTCTTTTAATCCTAAATGTAAACCAGAAGAACAACAAAATTTGTAGTAATACAGAGTTTTGCCTGGGCTATTCTGGTTTTCTTTTTGTAACAGCTCCTTCCAATTTCTTTTATAGAGCATCTCTCACCATTCTGACTATATCTCTTTCTCATATGTCTTTGTAATGTTGATAGAGTGGCACCTGACTGGATAAAATGATCTAGCATGATAGCTCTTTGACTATCTTTCTGCAGCCTTATGTTACATCTCTTAATAATTTTTTTTATTATGATTGTTTGCCTGTGAGATGGGGTTAAAAGTTGGGGGACACAGCACATAACACCTGGATTGAATTTGCAAGGACCTGAAAGAGGTCTTACTTCTTAAGACATTCATGGAAGGTAGTGTTCATTATCTCTCCTAAAAATCAGTCCCTCTCTTCCCAGACATTAATGCATGTGTGTTAGACTTACTGGGAACCTGTGCTGGAAGTTTTTTAGCCATGCTGCCGGACACATGCTTTTTAAAGTAATGATTTCTTCTGAGCTATTTTGTTCTCAGAACAAAGTATATTTAATGTACTTGTGTATATTGTTCCATTATTAAGTGCAATGTCATTATTAAGAGGAGAATGACAATGTAAGCAATCAAAATGCAAAAATTGTAGTTTATTTTCTGTTTAGGCCATAACTTTTGGAAATTTTAATATAATCATTTTATAAGATGATATATTTAGTTGGTAGCTGCCAAATGGAAGAAAAGTGGATGCATATTTAAATTGTTTTGAATTCTGCAAGCATCGAATGTAGACAGCTAGATTCATTGCAGCGCTTTGTGCTGCAGCTCTTGAGGAGAAGGTGTGTTTCAAGGAGGAGGAGAGAGTTTGTAGGATTCTGTGAAACCCAAACTCTAAAACTAATGAAGATAATTGGCAAAATTTTTCCAGTTATGATTTGATACGTGCGTGTATTAATCATAGTAAGTCTATTCTGC
>JAOWBP010002392.1:54475297-54487101 GCA_028571105.1 Tragopan temminckii
CCCCAGGTCCTTCTCCACAGGGCTGCTCTCAAGGACCGCTCCTTCCAGTCTGCGTGGATACCTGGGATAAAATCTCACTGATTGATGGAGTATGGAAAAAAGTGAAAAGTTATTGTAATAGTTATAATTTGAAAATAGATCATAGAATCATAGAAGAGCCTGGGTTGGAAGGGACCTCAAGGATCATCAAGCTCTGACACCCCCGCCACAGGCAGGGCTGCCAACCTCCACATTTAATACTAGACCAGGCTGCCCAGGGCCCCATCCACCCTGGCCTTGAACATCTCTGGGGACGAGGCATCCGTAACTTCTCTGGGCAGCCTGTTCCAGCACCTCACCACTCTCATAGTAAAGAACTTCCCCTTGATATCCAACCTAAATCTTCCCTTCTTCAACTTAAAGCCATTTCCCCTTATCCTGCCATTATCTACCCTTGTAAAGAATTGACTCCCCTCCTGTTTATAGGCTCTCTTTAGGTACTGGAAGGCTGCAATTAGGTCACCCCGCTGCCTTATTTTCTCCAGGCTGAACAAGCCCAGCTCCCTCTGCCTGTCTTCATAGGAGACATGCTCCAGCCCTCCGATCATCTTATATCCAGTGTTTTGCTTTGCATTCCTCCTTTATCAGAGTAGCAGCCATTGTAATTAGCATTATTTAATTGCAACATGCAGCAGTAATATTTTGGTATAACTAGAAGTCAGAAGCTTCATACAGTAAGGAAATGCTCAGTGTTTGGACTTACTGAGGTTTAGTTCTCTGTGTATGAGTAGTTTTTTTCAAAAGCAGTGGAATATGCGAGGAAATTGGTGTAAACCTGATCCACTGGTTATTCCTTAAGAGCTGATTAGCCTTAGTTAAGTTCCTCTGTCCTCTCTTTGCCAGCTGTAAACTCTTATTGGCAAGAATATATATCCAGTATCAAAAGTAATTGCACTTTTCATGGAGTATCCTACAGGTGGTTTTCTGATATACATCTTTTTATCCCTTTTGAGCTTTCCTGCTGTGAAAAAAAAAAACAGCTTTGCCTTCATGACAAATCCTATTTTCTTTTAGTAAGTATGCTTTTGATTAAGAGACCATTTCTACCTAACAAAAATTCATCCCAAATAGAGTTTGAATAACAAGCAGCAGCTGAACAAGGTTTCTGTTTCATCCTGTTAGAATATGCAGTGCGTACCTTAGTAGTGCAAGCAGAGAACAGAATACATAAATACACTTTGAAGAGTAGTTAGAGTCAATTCTTTCATATAATAGTTGATTGAATATTCCCTGATTTCCCATGTTCTTATTATTGTTATGTAACTTAATTACAAAATGAGAGCCTATTTTATTTCTCCAAGATTTCAAATTCAAAGAAGAAAGTATATACTGTAGAGCTGTAGATTATTTGAACTGGTGACCCATTTCTCTCTAGAAGGTCCTTCCGACGAGGGTGATAGTGTTGGAGACTTAAGCGTATTTGTAGTGAGAACATAGGGTTCTGGTGGCGTCTAGAAGAGGCTAACCATTTCATATAGCAAAGAAGGGACCTTTTTATGAATTATGAAGGGAATAGTCTTATGTCTAAGACTTGACCCGAAATCAGGATGGCAGCTGGAGTTGTCCACTTGCATGGTATCTGGTGATATCTTGGCTGAACGTATTAGAGACAAGATTCCAATCTTTCAGAATGGATTCTGGAGGGAAACTTCAGCTCTATGAATGAGAAATTGTCACAGGATAACTGTTACATAGCTGAATTGTGGAATTGATGTAAATAGAGGGATAAGAGGTAAGGAAGGTGGTAAACCCAAGTGTTCTGTATACTGATGATTTTCTGTTTCCATTTAGTACCAGAACAGACTGCAGAATATTTAGGTTTCTCTTTATTGCTCTCTTTTCTTGAAAGAGGTGTGTTTGAAACTCTTGCCATTATTTCATTAGCCTGGGGGAGTTGGGAATCTGGACCTTGTACCAGATGAGAGAGACTTCTACGTTCACGTACCACAGTACAATGGAGGCAGCAGATATCAGAAGACAGTCAGGCTAAAGGCTTTCACAAGAGTGTTTTGAACTGCCTGTGGTCCAGTAATGGTGATGTAAGGAGAGATGGCATGGCACCAAGGTAGTTCAGGAAGTTGCTTGGTAGAAGTCAAACACGAGTTCCTTCTGTCTGTGCGTGGTCTAGTCTCTGAAGGTTTATTAACTGTGATTTAAAATTACAGGAAGAGCTAAGTGACCTGTAAAAGCAAGAACATAAAATCACAGGCATGTTGCCTGCAAGTGACTTCTGGAGATTATGTAATGCATCCTCCCAGGATTTATGCATTGGGCAATCTCACCATCAGTAGCTATTTGAACTGTGAGGGGTTATTACCATTGTATCTGTGAGGCTAGCTATTTAGGTAATTCATATGCCTATGTTTTAGTGTTTTCTTATTTTAGTATTCCTCCTTTTTCTTGCAATAAAGGGACCTTTATATCCAGGAGTTGTGAAGGGGATCAAGTTATGAGGTGTATTCATATAAATAAGGCTCCTTGAATGTTTCCATTTTTCTACTTTGGTTGTTTACAGTATTGTTTCGAGTTGGATTTGGTGAGGTTTTGTTTTGTTTTGTTTGGTGTGTGTTTGTATTTGATTTGAAAGGGATAATGGCAATATTTGACCAATATGTGTTAGGTGAAGACAGGCTGGTTTTAGTCTGTGCGTAAAAGAAATAGAAGTGCATATATGAAGTATTTATGTAGGAACTGTTATGAAAGTGGGAATCAAGCCTGCAGACTCAAAGGGCACTACAGGATTTATTGTGTATTATATATTTATCCCTTAATGTTATTTTGAAGATGAGTAATAGCTGAGAATTCCCTCTTGTACCATTTTCTAAATACCTTAAATATTTCCTTTCAAATACTGTAAGAAAAACCTGGTAAGAAAATCTACTGTATGAAAAACCTGGTATTGGAGAATCATAGTGCTGGGAAGTGAAGATCTTATTTTATCTGCAAAACCAGTTCAGCAAAGGTCATGGTAGGAAAGGTTTCCCCACTTGACCCTGTCCATAGGGACCACCTCTGGCAGAGGGAGGCTGTGTACTCTGTTGCTGCTGCCCATTGAACAACTGACATCTTGCCTGAGATTGCCAACAAAGCTGTCAATTAGTACTAATTGTGTTGGTAGATTTTGTGAATCTAATTACTTTCTCAAGCCATTCATATGGCTTTCTTTGGCCTTGCTTGTTGATTTAATGTTATCCACAGTCTGGGAGAAGACATTTATGCTTACATTGCATTCGTGCCAAATTAGGTGGTTTAATGCTTATAACTTGCTGAAAACGGATGCTTGTGGCTTAGGAGTACGTGGAGGGAAATAAACACAGGAATAATAATTTGCTTGTTTTTTTTATTTTAATTTGTGGACTCTCACACATGTATAATACTTGCAGGTGTTAGTAAGCCCATCTGCTCTCTCAGCGTTTGCCCACCAACTCACATAAGTAGGTAGTATAATAAGCCACTGTAATACAAGATATATTTGAATGTGCAAGTGAGCGTTTTGATGTTTTGCTTTAATTTCCATTATCAAAGGATATATCTGCAACAGCGTAAAGGTGTGTCTGTATTTCTGTACATAGTGAAATAGGAACCAGGGCAGAGAATTTTCAGGATATAAAGTGATATCTTGGGGGGTGGGGGAGGCGGGGAGGGGAAGCAAACTGTTAGTCTTCTGTTTCTGAATATAGTACAAGATTTAACTTGGTTATTGGAAGGATTACCACTTTGACAGGAGTGCTCAGTTCAGTGCTCTGACATATTGCCATTCACTAACATTCATTTGAGTCTAATCTGCAAAGTATAATAATTTATCAAATAAACGTTTTAAAGCTCCAGGATGTTCCCACACAGTTTGCCTGAAAGAAACGCCAGGTTGTCATCTATTTCCTTCTTCATCCTGCTGTAGGAGAGGAGATTATTTCTAACTCCCTCTTTCAATGATATATTTTGTATAAAGGTACCTGTTGCCCCAGGCCATACTGTGACCTTTGGTACATAACGTTGCAAGTCTAGGAACTCTTCCTGGCATTTCGTAAGCAGAATAAAATGTTTCCCACACTTTATTTGGCCATACAGTGTTAGATGGAAAGAAAAATGTGATTTTAATTTAGGAAGTTGTGAACTTTTGTGCTCCATACATCAACTTGCTGGGTATTCAGAACTTGATATATTTTGGCTTTCTTTATGGAACCTAGTATAAAATTCTCCTTCTGTACTAAGTTGGTATAGTAAGCGGCAAAAAACTTGTTTATTGATCTTTGAGGAGAGGTATCATAGAATTCTAAATATTCACCTGAGCTTTACTTATCCATAATTTAAAAACAAATCAAGAACTAGAAGGCATATGAAGTTTCTTCTTTGAACAGGTTTTCTGGAGGAACTGAAAGTTCCTGTTATATTCATTCTTTTAAAATAGTGATGAATTTAAGATGCAGATTGTGAGCATTCCTTCTTACTTTTAAAAGCCATGGGCTTGATACTGAGTCATTGCAAGTAGTGTTTCAGAACTGAGGTGGTGTTCACAGTATAGGCTTGAGTTCTTCAGAGACCTGTCTCCTCAACTACCAGTTTCGAGAACCTTTAAAAATTCTGTGGTTTTGCCTTAGTCTCAGCAACTCTTCCATACTTTGGATTTTTTTATTTTTATTTTTAGAAATGAGTCAACTGGGGAAAAATTCATTGTTTTTTTGCATTTATGAATACTCCTTTTGCTTATCAGGATACAAGAGGGTTTCTTTAAGGAAATTTATTGCTGAAATAAATAAAGAAAATGAAATTCTGTTGGTTGCTGTTTAAGACTTACAGACGAAGAACATACGGAAAATAATTCCTTTTAAAGCCTCTCTGGAAAATATGAAATATTTTGCTGTTAACTATACTGCCTTTAAAGAATGCATATGAAAGGCCTATACAATTATTTCATGTGTATCTATTTGTAATTCTCTGGAGATTTTTCAGTTCACATCTGCATTTACAAAGTTATCTGGTTCTTTCGTCTCATTTCTTTGAAAGAACTTTTTATTCCTGCTTAAATGCAGAGAACACACAGTGTAATCCAGAATTCCACTAACAGGTCTGTTTATTTTCCATTTGTTTATGTTTAATTATAATAATGCATGGATATCTTTAATAACTCCATGTATGTGTGTTCATCAGGCTTACTGTGTCTTAATGCAGTTAGTTCTTCTTTGTCAGTTAATTTGCTGGTAGATTGAAGTCCATCTGATCTTTTTTGGGCGTAATATTTCCCAGAGATGAGATTTAAAGAAGGAAATGGAGAAAAGCTAGACTCAGACTTTGCTTTCTGTATGTCTTCTCTCTGGAGCATGAGAACAAATTCTTGAATTTAATGATGCAGTTGAAAGTAGTGAAAAATTAGATGTTAATCATTATTGGGAACCTGTGTTCTGTCCTCAGTAAGTAGCAAATTTTGTTCCATGCTTCCCATTACCATACGAGACAGTGCTGTTCTTCCAGAACAGGTAGACAGCATTGCAGGTGGACACCTAGCAACACTGGATTATAATGCAAATTTTCACTGAGGTAGAGTAGTGCATGTTGTGCTACTTTTCATTGAAACCTCATATTCCACTTATCTTGATATAACGTAAATGTCATAAATATGCAAAATGGCTTTAGTATATGCAATACTAGATTCCCATCCGTTCACTTAGTGAAAGTCGGGATTACTTAGAAAGGCCAGTCAGTTCACTGTGTGTGTGAGTTAAATCAGTAAACAGATTTCAAGAGTGAAGCATAATCGACGTCACTCTAGAAATAAGCATTGCTGAAATCTTTCTTGAATTACTAGGGAAATACATTATCATGAATAAATTATATTTGCATGCAAGAATGGAACATGACCTTAATCTTTGGGATCAGACAAGACGCCCAGCAGCATTGTCAATCCTTTGCACTCAGAAGTCAGAAACAAGCTTGACTTAATCGATTATGAATTCTTGCCCTCAGGCGTTTTTGCCTTTAGGATTTGTATTTTAAAGAACAGAATATTTCTTTTACGGTGATTTTAAATAAATAACAAAATAAAACAACTGTGATTTTTATGTGATTATGCATCTCCCTGAAAAGGAAAGAGGTCCCTTAGAAGAAGGCAGAAAACAAAAGTCTTAAGTCTCATGATGATGCTCAGATATGTCATGAGATTTCACACTGTGAAGTAGAGGATGGTTCTCCCAGTTAGACCTGTGGCTCGCACAGGACACTGTCCCTTTTTGCTCTCTATAAAATCCTGCACTTGATGCAACCTAGGCATGTTGTGCCATGGCATAGGTATTTCCAATTCTGATGGGTTTGGCAGGACTACAGGACACACAGCTATGGGAAAGGAGTAATGGCATTTGGAGTCCAGCTGCAATCCATGCTTTAGGTCCCTTGTCTTGCTGCCATCTTCCATGCTGACCCCAGTCAGCTCTTCCCTGCTGATGTGTCCTGGTGGACGGCTGTCCCTCTTGCAGGGACAGTAAATACGCAAATGTTTCAAGCAGCACTGACTATTTCTGCAGAAGTACAGTGCAAATACACTTACACAGTACTCTTCCACTGTGCAAGGAAGTCTAGCTTTTTAGATACTGCATGGATACGTGTAGCTTCTTCTGAGTTTTGTTCAGTTCACACTGTAGGAAGCAACTGCTTGATTGAATAACAATTCAGGATCCATGTGTTGCATCAGAAATTTAAAAAAAAAAAAAAAAAAAAAGACTTATTTTCCTTATTTTCTGCAGTCAGTACAGGGCACTTAGGAGCAGAGCAAATACCACGATGAGTTTGTTTGTCTCTTTTCAAACTGCTTTTAACTTGGAAAAGCAATATCTAGGCTGATGTGTAGGAATGCAAGTGTAACATCACAAATGCATACATTTTTAAGCATACAGGATACTAGATTGCGAGCAAGCAATTGGATTAATGCTGTTGGTGTCCCTGTAAACTAAGTACTGTACAGCTAGGCTTTCACCTAGATAGACTGGGGCTAAATTTGGTTTCTGTCAATCTGATATTCTAGGTTCAAGGCATTGCAGTTCCTCACAAAAACAGATTAATTTCATAGACATAAAATCCAGAACTCAGCAAGAATGTAAGGGAGAATATTTTTAGATGCATTCCTATCTACAGTATAATATTTTGTTTCTATGCTATGTTCATAAACATAGGTAATTCTAAATATTAAAAAATGTGAACAGAATAGGACGTTATTTTTTATACATATTCTTTAGCTGCTAATATTCTTTCAAAACAGCTTTAATAACAATGCCTACTGTATACAAGCAGGTTCTTTTCTCTTAACAGATGAAAAGTTAACCCCTGTATTAGAACAATAGGTATGTTAGATACCAAAAATGAAGCCTCTGAAGAAAATTTTAACTTTTCCTTGTTTGGTATTGATCTTAAGCAGTGATATTTGAATATTCTTGCTCCTGCAGACTGGATGGGAAGTGGCAGAAGTGTTAATTCACCAGCAGCACTTCCTAATTGGTTTTATCTTTTGGGTGTTCATATTCAAAGAAGCGATATTTATTCTGAACTTGTTAGCTGTGATTTTATATTTGTTGTGAATGCTAAACAGCTCTCCTTCCAAAACTGAAACAAGCTTGCAAAGTTGTGAACTCTTATACTAATAAATTCAGTATTAGATATATATAATCTACTTCACAAAACTCAAACTGGAATAGATTACTGACAGTGTCCTTCTAAATCCACTTCTCCTGCAGTTTGAGAATCATCTGTGTAATTTATAGTAAAAGAATATCTGCAGTTACTTACCTAAATGCCATCATCTTGTTGCTTGTTTTGTATGCAGGAAAGGACGTGGGGAGATAGTGGCCTTATTTATTCTAAGATCATAATCATGCATTTTACTTTACTTGTGTACATGGGCAAATGCATCTACCATTCCCATAAAAAGAAAGTATAAAACCTTTTTCTAGTGTTTGACATGAGTTGGTTTAGTTATTGTTGGTCCTTCAGGTACCCTTCCAAACAAAGCCATTCTACGATTCTGTGGATTTCACAAGCAAATTAATTTTTGAGCAGTTGTTTGTTCCATTCTGCCTTTTAAGGCTTAGTGAAAAAATAATGTATCTCCTAATAGTAGGAAACAGACAAGCAGTTCACACTAATCATTAGCAATTGCTAATATGTTTGTTTCTCCTTTGTTCTGGTGGAATGACTGTCTAATGCATGGGTTGGAATTGGGTACATTGCAAAACCAGAAAGGTTATATTATCTTACGTAACCTTGTGGACAAAAAATGTATATGGTTGGTTAGAGAGGGCTGGCAATGTTTCAAATCTCCCTCTGTAAGAGATGAGGATAGAAGGGTCAGCAGGAACAGCAGGTTCTTGTTTGCACTGGGGGCATCCTCCTCCTCCTCCTCCTCCTGTGGGCAGCTCTGCAGGCATGACCGAACCAGCTCCAGTGAAGAAAGTGGGATGCTTTCATTCTCACTTAGTGTTTATTAATAATCCAGAGCATTGCGTTTGAACTGGAGGCATTTGCTCCCAGTGGATCATCCTATGAAAGTAAAGGGTCAGCTATAATATAGTGTCTCTGTCTTTGGTGCTGAGTTCATTCTGTAGCTCAGTCCTTTTGTTCTCTCCTGTAGATGTTGGAGTGAATTATCTGTCCTGCCAGAGCAGTCTGAAATGAATATACTTCCTTTAGGAAAACTGCAAAATTAAATTAAACTTTAAAGAAAACACAGAATCCCCTTTGAATATTTGACATAAACCTTCACTTTTTTCTTCTCCTTTCTCTTGGGCTGACATTGGACAGAATCAAAACTGAAGAATGGAAATGAGGGGTAGTATGGCAGCTGTGAGCTAGAAGTTATTTTAGTTTGTGGCCAGTCATGGAAATGGAAAACTTGCAGAAGTTCTACCTTCCATCTATGGGCTCAGAGCCCATAGATCTAAGGCGTAGAAGAAACTGCTGATTTGAAAAGGTAATCAAGATGATGCTATAATGAATGTAAGTGAAATGAGAACAGTCTTGGACTTTTCGAAAAAAAAAAAAAAAACAAACATCTGGATGTTCTGGAGTGCTTTTTGTTGTTTTTCGAGTTGAATAAGACTTTAAAAATCTATAGCATATGGGAGCTGCAAATTCCCACCATGTGTTGCTGCTAAGTTTAAGGATGCATGGTTTGTGCAGCAACTTTCATTGTTTTAAAATGTCCATGTGATTTAGCTTCTTGCTTTGATTATGCTTTCCCTCCCCCAGCAGTGAATGAAGGCTGCCAGCCTGCTGAGGGAGAGGTCGCTGAAGCTATTGCAGGTGATGTCATGGGGATCTGAAGGTAGAACTGAATCTGTGATGGAACTGATGCTGGGAGCCTAGAAGTTTCCAGTGTACCTTCCATGCCCAGCTCACTTTTCAGAGATGCTGTCAGCGACACTCAGCTGTGGTGGTACTAAGTGCTGTAAAATGTCAGAGATGTTGCCTGGAGTCGAATTCTGATGGTGTTGCATTAGATTTGATCATGAGAATATGCATTCTCATAGAAACAGTTCTGATACTAAAAATAATCGTTTTTGCACCAGCCTTTAACTGGAGGACACACAGACACTTCTCAGTAACAGTACAGTTTTATTTGCTTTCAGAATTTTTTGCTGTCTGAGTTCACTCTCTTTCCCTGCCTTAATCCACCCTATGTATTTTTTTTTCTAATGTAGGACTAGATCAAGGCACAGTGGGTTTTGCAAGAAATCTTATGCTTTTTTGGTATCTCAGTAACAAAATGGATAAGGAAGTCAAATGACTTTTCCTGGCTTACAAACATTTACTGACTGGAAGAAACAGTATGTTGGGTATATCCAAACATTTACTGGAAGAATGATAACTGTGGCAGCTGCACAATATTTTATAACTGTTCCAAAGATAAGATCATTCTGGTTCTTCTTTGAACCTAAGGAAACAATTTAGTTAAGAAGAAAAGACATTTTTCTAGTGTATGTGAAGAAACCCACGTGCACGTTGCAGTTATATTTTAATGCAATAATTTCAACAAGTTTAAGAGCTGAGATTGTTCTTGTATGACAGCTTTCCCTGAGGACACACACAGAGCAGAGCCACGTGGCCGAGGTGTAGCAGGTTCTTTGAGATCCTTATGCCTCACAGTGATGTTATCCATTTTTTCCCGTTTCTATCCATGTATACTCTTGTATGGGAACTGCAGAATCATGGCCTGAACCTCTGATTGATCACCTGAGGCAAGCAATGAGTCAGCCACAGGAGCACAGGTGAAGGCAATTCACCTGTGCTGCTGGAAGGGGTGGAGCCTGGCTGCACCTCTCCTAGATCCCATTTAAGAGCTGACTACCAGTGGGGAAAGATCTCTTCTGGAGATCCCTCCTCTAGAGTTTCACAGCAAGCCCAGGATACAGGTTAGCATTCTATCTATTCTCTTTTGGTGTAATAACTGCTTAGCCAAACTCTCTGGTATATTTCATAATTATAACATCTGTACATTCTTTGATTATTCAACTCTTCTAAGGTAAAGTTAGTCTGTTTTTTAAGGGTGTGTAAGATTAGTCAGATTGATTTTTTTCAGGTGTGGATACATAGCCATAGCCTAGCTTCTTTCTTTGGAACCTCCTCAGTGTTTTAATCACTGGGGTAACTGTGGAGTTTGCCATGTGCTGTGCATATCTTGGTGGCTTGGTTAAACTAGTGGAAGATACACGTGGATGATAAAATATTGTCAGCACTTCACAGGGACTACGACTAAGGTCTGTGGAGGTCCAGCCGTGATGAAGACCACTAATAACAGATGATGCATAATATCCTAGAGCAAATGTGATGAAGAGTATCTTCCTGTAACTCAGAGCTTTAGCTTCCTGTTAACCACCAAATGAAGGCATTACCTACTCTTTGTTTTTACTTGTCTTTGCTGCTGATGATGGTTTGTTAGTCTTAGAAAAAAGACACATGTTTTCTCTTGGTTGTTTCTTTTGAAAGCTTCTTTTGTGTGTGATGAATAATGATTTGTTTGGAGTTTTCATTGAGCATTTTTAAAACTGTTTAAAAAGATACTAAAGGTTCTAAATAGGCTGCGCAATCAGGCTGCTAAGTTAAGAGATATATCACAGAATTGTGCTGAGCCCTGGATAATGAAGACTGATCAGAAGAGAACAAACTGTACTATTTTTTACTATTTTTTCATGCTTTTCTTTGTTTGGCTTTTGTGTGTGTGTGTTTTGGGAGGTAGAAGGATAATCTTCAGGTTTGAATTTAAGTCATGGATTTGGCTTTGCTGTAAAGCTGGTACCCTCACAGACTATTCAGATAGGTTTCTTAAGGCATCTTCAGAGGACCTTGGTGACCAGTTTTGTGCATCAGGGAAACACAAGGCTTCAAGGTCAATCATGGTTCCAAGAAAGTGATTTTTTTGGGCTGCGTACACAGCTCTAATCACTTTCGTGGTACACAAATACTGCATTTTTCAAGTGTCATTCAAAGTGCTTACTGTGGGGCAGTCTTATCTTTCTGGGCCCTGTTGTTTCTCTGTTTATAATTGTTGTCTGAGAACAATTATGGTACCCATTAGGGCCGCTCAAAGTATGTTACCTTTGCTTCATGGTGTGTTTTTAACTTGCTAAAACTTCTCGGCTCCCACATATGAAAACCACATAAGCACCAGATTTACTATGAACAAATAATACATAAAATAAGTAGAAGGTGTTACTTTTGAAGCAACCTACATAGATAACCACACAGAAGGGACAGATGTTGTTTCTGACCTTGGTAAGTGATGCTGG